>JAJOOR010086183.1:0-46087 GCA_036250505.1 Solanum acaule | reverse complement strand
GGTAGTATGTCATGGCCCCGTCCTATCTATGTATGTAGAGGTGTGCGTTGGGCAAGTATTTTGTAAATGAGCTTGACTCTTGTTCTATGATGTCATTTCGAAATGGTTTTCCCTTAGTCCCTATTTCCCGTTAATTAATGTTGAATGTACTTCCGCGACCGATGAAGTGTGGTGACAAGTTTGAGAGGCTTGTTTGGGGTTCCTTCGGGTTCCTCATTCGCCATGTCACGTCTAGGCCCTAGGCTTGGGTCGTGACAGTTACCTCCATGACTCTATTTAGAAAAATGAAAATCTCTCAACCTGTGACTAGTCTGACCACACCCAAAACATCATTCCTTCTCTGCATGACACTTGCCCGGATGGCTCTTACCACACTTAGGATAGGTTGGGTATGTCCTATTACCTAAAACACTCCCTTGAGACTTAGAGCCCGATGCCCTACCTTTCTGATCCTATCAAAACCTGGAGGATGGAGCATTAGCTTATGAAGGTGCTAGAGCTAAAGATTTTTGCTGGAACTAAGAGAGATTTCCACCACCCGATTTCTGCTGAGAATACTCATAATTGCATGTACTAGCCTTCTTATTGTCCTTATCAAGTTCGCTAATCTTGTCTCCCTCAAACAGTTGAGCATTGGTCATAAGCCTAGAGATATTCATATATTCCCGCAACATAGCATTTCTGCACTGTTTTCACTAAGTCGGATACCCCATAAAGAAATTTATTCATTTGTGCCCTTGGATCAGCAACCATGTGAGGAGCATACCTGGAGAATTCGGTGAACTTGAGTCCGTACTCTTGGACTGACATGCTACCTTGCCTCAAATTCATGAACTCTTGAGCCTTTGCCTCCCTTAATTCTCTTGGGAAGAACCGGTGCAGAAAAGTGTCACTAAAACACTCCAAAGTGATAGGAACTGCATCTGTACCCCTATTTTATTTCCATTGAGTAAACCAGATGTGAGCTACATCCTTGAGTTGGAAGGATGCCAACTCTACCCTATCGTTACCAGTTACTTACATCACTCCAAAGATTTTCTTGACCTCATTAATGAAGTTCTGGGGATCCTCACCAACCTACGACCCTATAAACTCAGGTGGATTCATCCTTACAAAATCCCGAACCCTAGCTGTAGCTAACCCAACATTACTGTTAGTAGGAACTAGGGCCTGCTGATTGTTCTGGTTGGTCACACTCTGAGCCAAAAGCTGAATAGCATTTCGAAACTCTGCATTCGAAACTTCATGACTTGGGACTGGAGGAGCTACGTTAGCATTACGGGCATTCGCATTCCTTGCGTAAGCTCTACCGGGAGGCATGATCTGACAACACATAATGATGGATTAGAAAGAGAGATCATACCAACGCACGATAAGAATATCAAGATGGTGATGTTTTCCTAAAACACTTCGTAGCCTCCTTCTCATTAGATGTGGTGCGCTTCACACCCATGAAAAGGACTCTACTTTGTGCGGCTTTTCAGACATCCTAGGACACTTAAACCTAATACTCTAATACAAAAATTTTCAAGCCCCGAGTCTACCCCTGGACGTAAACACGGGACCTAGGATCACGAGTGACCCCAAGATAACCCTGAGCTGGTATATCATAAGCATACCAAAAGATTTCTGAATAAAATATATTGTGCGGAAGCTAGAACATATCATAAAATGAAATGATGGGGAATACGCATTCTAAGTCTGAATATATAACTGAGTTTAATAACAACTGAAAGATCAAACTCAAACTAAAACTGAATCTAAACTATGTCTGAATAAAAGCCTCTACTGACTAGAGATGCTGAGACATCTCCCCAGCTAACTCTAGAAAAACTAAAACTAAAGACTGAATATGGAAAGATAACATATCACTCGTCCCTAAAGAATGAGGGCTAACCACTGATACTGCTGACCTAGAGATCGGGAACCGATCTATGTTTGATCTAAATGCTGAGGACCTGAACCTATATCACGAGAAGACATAGCGCAGAGTATGTGTCAGTAATTGAAAGGTACTGAGTATGCAGGATAGATAAAGCTGAATAAAACATAAAACTGAACAAAGCGATAAAGCAATGATATAATATGAACTTGATAAATATGCTAAACATGTTGAATATGAACTAACTAAATGTAGTGACCAAGTTTATAGCATACTGAGACTGAGTATTGAACTATAACTGATGACTTGGTCAATACACTATAATCTGTCTGTGGGAGCTACTAATAACCGACATAAAACCACATGAGCTAAATGTGGATTCCGATGTAAAAGACCCATCGAGCGGACCCAATATACGTTGCCAAGTGTATAGAGGCATGACTGGTGTGATCACTAAGTATAATGCCCACAGAGGGGACATACCTATGGGGGCACATAGTTCTGGGACTATGAGGGTGACTGACCCTTAGTCCACTCGGTATTAAGCCTACTGTCAACAGATTATGTAATTAACACATTATAACTGAATATCTATAATACTGACATGCTAACTGAAAATGCAACATTAATATACTGATTATGAAACATTCTTAACTGGGGAACGTATAACTGGATAAACTGACCTAGCAAGTGTAATTCATGAACTAAATGAATCTATACAACAAAGGTTCTGGATTTTATAAAAGAAGCTAAGCAACGATTCCTCAAAAACATGATAATCTGATTTGGATTAGTCTAATAACTGAATCACAACAATAATCTGAATTGCTAGAAACCCTAGGTCTAAATATAATGTAAAGAATCAAGAGTCTTGCTAATTCTAGGAACCTAATGGGTGAAAGAAACCCACTAGTGAAATCCCACATACCTGGTGACGAAATTCACAGAGAACTTTTTCGATTTTGGGGTTGGAACTGAAGAAACCTTGTTGCGTTCTTGGACTAGGGCTGCTCAAGTGCTTTCTCCACTTTTCCTTCAAATTGGATGAATTTAGGAGAGTGAATTGACTAGGTTAGGTTCTAATTTAGTTGCTAGGTTAAAACTGACCAAAACTACGTAGTTTAGGGGTTAAACAACGTAGTTTAGGGGTCCAATGCATAGGGAAAAGACCAAATGACCCCCGACTTAAAAGTTGTCAGGGCCATCGACGGAGCTGACTGACGGACCATGGACTGAACCACGGTCCGTCCTGGTCAACCGTCATTTGGCTTCAAAGACTGGGATCTTGGGGTATCGATCCATGGACCAGGACTACGGCCCGTGGTCTGACCTACGGTCCGTAGGTTCGGCCGTTGGTCGACCCTTAGAATATTTTCTTCTGTGACTTCTGGGAGGGAGCTGGAGGTGGCCATCCACGGATCCTACCTACGGTTCGTGGGTCACCCTACGGTCTGTGGGTGGTGCCCATCGGAGGAACCTGCAACTTCTGAAATTTGCATTCTGGTCTGTCTAAGATACGGGGTGTTACACAAATGAACCCATGATTCTTTACTTAAGAAGATCAAGCCCCTTTTGTCCCACCTTTTATCCTTCTATTCCTTTCCCGAGTTCAAGTTAGACAATAAATGTATATAATGGTGATCAATCATTAATATAGGAAATTTATGAACACAAGAGAGATTTATAGTGATAATTAACTTCAGTCCATAGATTCAATACTACACATTCATTTGTTGCTACTACCCTGAAATAAGACGGATTAGCTACTCATAATTTGATTCTCAATCCTTGAACTTTCACTAATCATAAGAGGAATCAATAGATGAAAAATAGAAGGAATGAACCCTAATATTTGAGTAAGTATTCGTACGAGTCATCGTTCTCCAAAAAAAACATAAATATAATAAAACCAGAGTCTATTAATAGTTGGGTAAAATTGGCTTAAAGTTTGCTTGCAGGTCCACGACAAAGAGTCAATACAGACCTGGCTATCCTCTCAGCATCTTTCTCTCTGTGACGTGGATAGGGTACATAGTATTATTTTTTAGAATTATCCAGAGTCAAATAATAAATCATCTCTCTGCGACGCCGAGAGGATACAGAGCTAGGGGTTTTCTTTCACTTTATTATTGACTCCCTATATGACTCATCTCTTGTTCTTCCGTTTCATGTCCACTTCAAATCTAGCCACTCTTTTGCCTCTTTCTTGTATCTTCTTGCCTGCAATCACTAATCACATGGGCTACTCGCGATGCATAAACATAACTCCAAAAAGCTATAAATGATGTGGAGTTTATCTCTCAAACATAACTCACATTTGCGTTTAATTTGGCTTTTAGATATATTAATATGTCCCAGATCAATTGCAACACTAAAATAATATACTTTACTTCTATTGGGGAGTTTATCTAACTAAAAACCATCACTATGAGCCTCGTGATGATACAACGTCTAACCCCCATTTCCAGATCCATACTATACCTTGCTGGAGTATAAAATAACAAAACTGAACTGATGGATCCATCTAAAAAGCCAAACAAGGTTGGGTGAGGAGTCACCCCAACTAACACCATGATCCTATCTATACTAGTTGTGCGGATTAGGGGGTCTGAGTTATCTTTAGGTCTTACCCAAATAGGTGTTCAATACTACTCCCAAAAATGTGCCCTTATGCTCATAGTAATCTCTATGTGGAGTTATTACTCAGAAGTACTTCTTTAAGGAATATTGGTCCTTAGTTTTAATGGACTAAAACTTCTTCCTCACACTGATTATGATTTGTTAAAACAAATCATACTTTTAATGTGAAAGTAATGCATTTGAAACATGTAGTGTTCCCTTAAAACTCTTCTCTATGGTAATTTAAAATACATTAGCTTACTTCAATTTAGTAGTCAATGCATGAAAGTAATTATGTAAAGGATTTCAACAATTCTTAACTAAATGGGGTTCATGTGATAAAATTAGCATGAACAATCATTCAAAATCCAAAATACCCAACGAACTATAATCTCAATTATAAGAGATCAAATCATACTTGGAATTCAAGGAACTTGGGGAAAGTTATAACTATTTGTAATAGTTCTAACCTTGCGAAAAAGTCACAACCTTACAATGTGAAAGGGTGTCTTCTTTGGAAACACTTTTCTTTTTGGTAAGGTGCAAAAACATATTTTTTTCCTTTTTAGGCATGACATGTTTAAGACCACAAAATTAAATTATATTCTAGAACATTTTACATATCTTTAATCTAAGACTACATGATTCAAAAGTCTTTCTTTACTTTCTTAAACTTCATGTCAAATCAAAACTAGACAAACACATGGAAACAAAAGAATTATCTATTTTTACATTTTTTTCCATTATGTTAATGACCTAACCTATTTTCCTTTAAAAACACATGAGTGTTTATAAAGAACATTGCAATTCCATGAGCACACCTTTTCTTAGGATCATGGAGCTCTTAGGGATGAGCCTCAGAATACACAAGAGCCACTTAATTTATTTATTTTTGAAAACAATGAATCAATTATGAGACTCAACTACTATACAAAATGCTAGAAACCAGAGCTCACCTTAGGAACAGGGCCTCACTACGATCCAACATCATTAACCGTTCTCCATCAAGATTGTGTTAGCGAACTTCATGTTTTGTGGACAACGAATGGTACTCCATCAGTCCAAATTTCAATTGTTTTGTGGTTAACAGGTGACACATTTATGGTAAGACAATTTACACACTAGAACTATATAATAAGATAATGTACTATATACAAATCATATAAATAGAGACAATTAGACGAGCAATACATATATATGTGAAAAATAATACATGATCTTTTCACATGAAGGCGTGCAATGATATACATTATGATCATTCTTAGGATGTACAACATGAATATAATGTCCTTCGCGTAATCAACCAACTAGGTTATAACATTTTGGTTTTTCCCTTTTGCAAGCGCTATTGAATGGTTGATACAAAAGTTCCTTGCACAGAGAAGTGGTAAACAACAAGCCTCCTAGGAAATCACCTATTTTCTTTCTTTATCCATACAAAGATAAGGTAGTGAGTCCACCAACTAAATTGGTGGACGCCAACAAGCCGCGAATATATCCTGAATTGACATGGCCTACCCTCCTTGAGTTTCCTCAGAAGCATCACAGAGCTGATATAGACACTCTTCAAGATTTTTAAACTGGCTTCAACACAATACTTCACAAGTTGAAGAGATATACATATGAGGTTCAAGATTGAAGACGTTGGAATTTTCTTTATATATGTTGAATCTTTGCTTGTAGTTATATTAAGTTAGACTCTAGGTTTCTCAGACTCTCCAAAAATTTTGCAGCACCCGTGTTGGATTTCCCAAAATGCATTACTTTTGGAGTATCTAACACGCATATGTTGACATTTTTGAAGAATCCAAACAACATATATAGAGTTAGTCATAGTGTTTAGCAATTGATTTCTATTGTTTGTTATGCGGTTGAATAAATAAATAAATAAATTCTATGGAAAAATTATAAATTTTGTTAAGGGTGTCGAAGATTTAATAAATATGTATGAAAAATGATTTATCGATATACTTCGTACAATTTTCTATATAAATTGTATATTTTTTTGAGGAGTAGTGTCCAACTGGCCACCCTGAGCTATATGTGGCTATGCCACTGGTTCATGGAAGTTGAAATATAGGACATAGTTATCTATTTCTCAGTTAGATTTTAGTGTTTAAATACATATATTTTGTAATATTAGTCAATAATATAATGTTCTTAGTGCAATAAAATTTTATTCTTCAACTTTTCTTCCATTGATATTTTCCTACATTTGTTTTCTTTCAATAACCAATGAATCTTGTGAATTTTTCTTCATGGGATCACAAAGTTTTTATTTAAAGATATCCGACACACTACACCAAAAATGTGTAAAACCCCAAAAATTTACAATCTAAGAGCCGAACTATTCTCCATTTGTAATTTAAGTTGTGCTTAGGTGTTAAGATTAATTATTTAGTGTGGGAATATATTTGAACATGAAATAAGGTCACGTGAATCTCCCAGCACCAAGTTGAGTTGGAAGCTTCCTCACCGATTAAGTTTTGATATAAGATCATACTTAGGTCAACTTCAAATGATTTTATTTTTCAGTATATAATGAATTAGGTGGCCCATTACTTATCAAATTAAAGGTCTATGAGTCATATTTCCATCGCCACCAAGTTTGCCTCATTTCTAGTACAAAGAAAAAAGTTATGCCCATTTTAGTGAAGCCATGTCAGGAAGTTAATGTTCTATGACTGACACTACAGATGGTGGAATGTTCCACGGACCATTGACAGTTTTTTTTTAGAAATTTTTGCACGTGTTCTAGGATTACTTTGGTCCATTCCCAAGCTTTTGAGCCCTATTCTAAGTTGCTTTTGGGTGTTTTAACCAAGTATATCAGCCAACTAACTAGTTTTCCTGTAAAAATAATTAACCTAAATATTCAAGTATCTAGAAATTCTGTCAAAACTCACCCAAGGTTCCTCTTCTCCATCTAGAACCCTAAAAAGTTAAAGTCAAATATTCAAGATACAAGTAGAAGCCTTCAATCCATGCTTTTCCCAAGTTCTTCAAATCTAGAAACTCCATAAAAGAGTTTATTTTCTAAAGTTCAAGCACCAAGATTCCTAGATGAATGATTTCCTCAAAGAAAACTAATGTTCTTCCTCAAGCTCAAGAAAAATCAAGTCTCCACCAAAGTTTTCAGTCTAATAGCTTCATAGTGAGGTATGTAAGGCAACTCATAGTGATGAATTAGTATTTCCTCAGGCCATAAATCTCAATTCAGTCACTGTAACATTATGTTTATAGTTCTTTCAAGTTTTTATTGAAATATGAATTATGTTATGTTTCTTATTCTGAGTTCCAAATTGCTTAACCATCGAGATTTGGATATCTATTATGTATATTGAATTCTAAATTGTTGTTCATACTTTGTATCACATGAACTCTAATTGGTTAAAAATGTTTTGCTTATAAAGGCTATTGTATGATATTTCATATACAATGACTTCATACTTGAAAAGTAAGTCCATGAGTATACATTTTAAATGCATGTTTCGAAAAGAGATTTTAAAGAAAGAATCAAATGGTTTCATATGTACTATTTGGCAGTTCACAAAGAGAAAGACCATAATTGAGTTTCTTCCAAAAATACTTTTGTAAAGAAAAGTGAAAGTAAAGTAAAGAAATAGTTCCTTTCTCTATAAAGAGTGATTCAGCATAATTGATATGGTTTGTCTTGGGAGTAGTATCGAGCACCGAATTGGGTAAGAGTCTATTTTTTATTCGAAGTCCCACAAAACTACGTGACTAACGTAGGATAAGATCACACCGACTTTTCAGGAGACTCCTCACTGCCTCATGAAGGCTTATTGGATGGATGCATAGTTATAGTTAGCATACTTTACCACGGAAAAGTATAGGATGACCCTTGCAATGTTGATCAAAACGTTATATCGTTGCTAGACTCATATTGATAGTTTTCGGTTAGAGAAACTCCCCACACAAAATAAAGTATTCTATTCTCGTATTGCTTTTATTGCATATCTTATTGTATAGTACAAACGCTTTTTAGTACTTGTTCATAAATTGTTTTACTTGATATGTATTCAGTCATCCGTGCGATTATTATTTTATTCAGCCATATTACATACTCGCACATTCAATATACTAATGTCATTCGACCTGCATCTTTTTATGATGTAGATTAATGTATTAAGGATCATCAATAGGCGTTCCGTTGAGATCACTTCATCTACTCATCAGCATCTGGTGACACCTCTCTCCTTTCAAAGGAATCCATTTTTATTGGTCTATAGTAGTAGCATTTTGAGGTGTCATGGGTCTTTTTACTACACCAATATTTTGATAGTCAAGGCTTCATGGACAGGAACAGTTAGAAAGTTTCCAATATTTTTCTCAAGTGTTTTATTAAACACTTACTATTTTTATTAAGTATTTTTAGATGTTGATGTTGTCTTATAGTTCTTTAAATGTCTTAAATGCTTATCTATTAAAGCTTATGTGTATTCTACTCAGTCAAAGGTATCATAGTTAGCCATACCGAGGGTTTTCTTGGGGCTATCAATGATTCTCGAATGTCGGCCACATCCAGGGTGTAGGCTCGGGGTGTGACAAAATGATCTTTAACGATAATTAATTAACCAAAGTAGCTTAATTACTGCTAAATGTGTATTTTAGTGGCAATTAACACTCTTTGTAAATGCCTCTAAAGTCTACAGTGACATTGGATCCAATTACAATTAACTATTGTCGGTAAATTATTAAAAGCATTGATCTACATGTTTAAAAAATGCACTTCATTCAATCTACGTGACATTTCTTTTATTAGTCATAGTGATTGAGGAAGAAAATGATAATATATATATATATATATATATATATATATCTACTAGTTTCACTGTACGTGCGTTGCACGTGTGTATCATATCATATAGTATACGATATTGTAAAATGGAAATATAATTAATATTACTAAATCAAGTTTTTTAGTAAATTATTATAATTGAAAGAACATAGAAAAAGTGCTTTTAAATGATAAATGCAGATTTTCATAGAGTTAATTATTTTTTGAGATCAAAATGACCAAACATCATTGAAACATTTAAAAATACATTCAAAATTTAAATATGAGGAGAAAGTGGCATTTCTTTAGTACTATTAATTTATACTTCGCTCAATTTTGTAAACAAATTTTATCAACAAAATAGAAAAAAAATATCAATATAAAAAGGGTCATTAATAGCCTTTTATTTTAAGGTTATGACCATAAATAATGGACACCATTTAAGTACATATTTTCTCTTAAATATTGATGCTTGAAATTTAATATGTGTATTACCTTAATAACGATTACCATAAATATTTAAATATTTTATCTTTATATGTAATATATATTTTTTAGAAAATATTATTACTCAATTAATATTTTCTAAGATTAAAATGAACGCAAAATAATAGGAAATTCATACTTAGTATTTTGTACACTCAATATAAATATTCATAAAGAAAAAATATATAGAACACAATTTGTAGCCAATGAAGAAGGAAGACGAAAATATATGTTCATTTGTCTCTATTCACTTGTTATGTGAGCACGAATTATTAAATTATCTCTCGAATAAAAACACAAAAGAAATTAATTGAAGAAACAAAACAAGAAAATGAAATGAAACTACTCGCTCACTATGCATAGAAGTTTTTTGTGTGAAACAAAGTTCACAGTTATTAGGACATTTCTCTATTCTTTTTTTTCTTATTAAATAAAAACATAATACCTACATTTCCATTCGAAGAACTTCGGCGAACCATATCAATGGATTGCAGTTGTGTTAGTTGTGAAAATTTTAAATGATCTCAAATTATTGCAGAAAAGAGATCCTAAAGATTTTATAAAAAGTGAATGGTTGTGATTTATGACAGAAAAAACATATAGGTTGAAATTGTTGTGGCTATTCATAGAAAAGAAGTCTTTGTAATAAATAAAAGGGTATTAAAGTTCAATAAGGATACAAACAATATTGAAGTATGTATGTGATGAAGATCGTAAGAGGAAAATATGAGTGTGAATTGATGAATAATTTTCTACAATATATTCACCAACTCTTTCTAATGTGGTACCTCAAATTTTGTTGAATTTTGAACTTAATAAACTGTTGCAAATAACATTTGGATTTTTAAGAAGAGGAAGAGAAGAAAACTTAAAAAATCATAGATTAAAAATTAGAGGAAACCCCTCTATTTATAGTTAAGAAACAATAGTATTAATAGGTACCTTATCAGAAAAGTTGTCTCTATCACAACTTGATCTGTTAATTTTATTAGAAAATATAATCATCAATGTGTTCATTTGTCACTGGTCAATCGTTATGTGAAGTCTAATTATTAAATTCTCTCTCGAATGAAAACACAAAAGAAATTAATTGAAGAAACAAAACAAGAAGAAGAAATGAAACTTCTCGCTCACTATGCATAGAAGTTGTTTGTGTGAAACAAAGTTCATAGTTATTAGGACATTTCTCTATTTTTTTTTTCTTATTAAATAAAAATATAATACCTACATTTCCATGCGAAGAACTTCGGCGAACCATATCAATGGATTGCACTTGTGTCATTTAAGAAAATTTGAAATGATCTCAAATTGTTGCAGAAAAGAGATCCTAAAGAATTTATAAGAAGTGAATGGTTGTGTTTTATGACCTAAAAAACATAAAGGTTGAAATTGTTATGACTATTCATAGAAAAGAAGTCTTTTTAATATATAAAAGGGTATTAAAGTTCAATAAGGATACAAACAATATTGAAGTACGTATGTGATGAAAATCGTAAGAGGAAAATATGAGAGTGAATTGATGAATAATGTTCTACAATATATTCACCAACTCTTTCTAATGTGGTACCTCAAATTTCGTTGAATGTTGAACTTAATAAACTGTTGCAAATAACATTTGATATTTTTAAGAAGAGGAAGAGCAGAAAACTTAAAAAATGGTAGATTAAAAACTAGAGGAAACCCCTCTATTTATAGCTAAGAAATAGTAGTATTAATAGGTACCTTATCAGAAAAGTCACAATCTTTCGAAAAAGTCATTGGTCATCGATAAAATAACAACCCTTTGAACAAGTCACAACTCATCGGAAAAGGTACTACCCTTTGGAAAAGACAACCATTTGAAAATATCACAACCCTTCAAAAAAGTAGGAACTTATCGGAAATGTCATGAACCCTCAAATAGTCACAACCTTTCGAAAAAGTCACAACTCATTAGAAAAGTCACAACCCTTTAATGTGAAAAAGTATCTAGTCTTAATATAATATAATTAATTAAATGAATAAATAAATAAAATTGAGTATTTTAAATTGGGGGTATTATAGTAATTTAACATTTAAGTTTGGGAGTTCATGCTTTTTTGGTAGTATAGATATAGATATATATTAAATCTAAAATAAACATTAGCTATTTGTATAGTTGCGCATCATTTTGTTAAGGATAAAAGCAAATTTTAAAAATTAGCTACTTCTAACATTTAAACATCGTTGATGTTTATTTGAAATTAAATTGATTTTTTCTCCCTAATTTCCTCCATGATCCCCTTCACAAACGCTCTATAATTTCTTTTTCTCTATTGTCCCCACATTTATTCTCCAAGAGCTAGAGTTTATGTTTACACATGAACAATAATGAGGTATTTCACTGGAACCCTTATGAGGATTTAGGTGATGAGTTCTTCGGGCAATTTAGGGATCATAAAGGTTGAATCTTGCATTGAAGTTGATGGAAATTGAGAATGGTTAATAGGTTTTCTCCGTTTTGGGTTTTGATCCGTTTTGGTTAACGAATCCAAAGGGATTGATTCACAACTGATGCAGCTGCAATGTACTCTGCTTCAGCTGTAGATTGTGCCATAATATCTTGCTTCTTTGAACACTAAGAGAACATTCCAGAACCAAAACTAAAACAGTAAGCTGAGGTGCTTCTCATATCATCTAAGCTACCACCCCAATCACTATAAAAAAATCCAAGAAATCGAAAGTGTGATGCTTTTTTTTTACATAAGGCCAAAATTTGCAGTACCTTTAACATAGCTAATCACACGTTTAGCTGCTTGAAAATGAATTTTGTTAGCACAATGCATATATCTTGAAAGTAAACTCACAACATAAAGAATATCTAGTCTCGTTGTAGTCAAGTACATTAGGCAACCTATCAGGCTCCTATAAAGTCCTTCATCAACATTTTCAGCTCCAACTTCTTTGCAAAACTTCTCCTTTTAATTCATAGGAGTTGTTGTAGACTTGCATTCTTCCATTTTTGAACTTTATGAAAATTTCTTTAGCATATTATCTATTAACATATGAAGATTTGATGTCCTTTTTACTAAATTTCCATTCCAAGAAAGTAGAACATTTCACCAAGGTATGTCATCTCAAAAACTTCCATCATTTCAATCTTGAACAAATTGATCAAGTCCAAACTGCTACCGGTACAAGCAAGTCATCTACATAAAAAGAAACAGTGCTTAAATAAGAATCTTCTTTTCTAATATAGAGTGTAGACTCGTTGAGACTTTTTGAAAAGCCTATGCTCAGAAGATGAGCATCAATTCTGCTATACCAAGCTATAGGAGCTTGTTTTAAGCCATACAATTGTTGGGATATATACTATTAACCATGTGTTTAGATATTGTATTTATAATAGAATACTTATTTATTCATTTTTAATATATCATATATTCGTTTATGGTGTTTGTTTACTTATATAGTAGATGATTTAGTGTATAGAGTTTTAACTTATACACAGAGGATTCAATCATCGATTCTTATAAGTATAATTTTTTTTATTCACAATCTAAGATAGGAATTGGACATGCCACTGATACGATTGTAGCACAAGATTATATGTAGTTTATCTTGATTATGAGAATGGTATAGTTCTAACTTCGTGTGCTAGTGCATTTGTATGTATTGAACGGGACCAAGTAGAGATAGTTGCTTCAGACTAGCTGACAAAAGCATAATCTCTAAACTATTAAATGTACTTATATTCTTAATCCTGATATAAATATTATGACCTGTATATGTTAATTATAGTTTTGATTTATTAAAAGGTAAGATTCTATGATGGGTCAATATACCTGGTAGATTGGATGATCATAATATATATTGGTGAAATAATAAGTTACATTACAGAATCCATGTCTCGATATATAGATTGATGATATGCCTTTTTGAGAAGCTTATAGATTTTCATCGTGTCAAATCCTGTAAGTGGATTTATGAATTCAACGCATGACATAAGTTAAGCAGTGCTCTAAAGGAAATTTGATCATTGAATTAAATTCGTCACTAATTTAATTTAATGATTAATATCTGTAATCTTAACATGGGGAATTACATATATGTTTAATGGAAATTTTTGAAATATAAATATAGAAGTGCAATTACGAATTTCTAGTGGAATGATTTGTAATTTACTAGGGTAAGAATAATTCAAATTAATTATTTGGAATTATTTCCATAATAGGAAGCCTCAGTAATTAATTTTCTGGTCCTTACCGTGCCCATATTTAACTAGAACTCATAATCTATTCTACGGGGAAACAGAAGAAGTATGTGTCTTTCTATTCTATTCTAAGAAAAGGGAGAAGTACATGTCTTTTTCTATTCTAAGGAAAGACATGGTGTTCCCTCTCCATCTTCGACTAGGAAGAAATCTCTATAAATAGGGATTCTTCTAACCCTTGAAATAATTAGTCTTCTATGTGATAATTTGCCTCCCAAGTATTGAGAGAGTTCGGATGTGAACTTGAGATCACTGTAGAAGACCGCAAAACTGTCATCTAGTTTGTGGACTAGCTTGTGGATTCACTTGAATGTTCTAGCTTGTGGACTAGCTTGTGGATTCGCTTGAAGGTATATGCTCACGCTTCAAGAGGTAAATCTTGAATAAAATTTCAGAGATTTTATGTGTTCTAGCAATGTATTGTCTATTATTCATGTTAGAAGTATGATTAAGGTATGCTTCCACTGTGCTTATAGTGTTCCAACAACAATGCCTTTTTTAGAAGGTACACTTTGTCATCTTTTCCTTTGATAGAAAAACCTTCATGTTGTTCAACAAATATTTCTTCTTCAAGGTAGCCATTTAGGAAAGTTGATTTCATATCAAGCTGGTTTATCTTCCATCCTCGTTGAGGTGCTAAAGATAAAAACATTTTGATCATATCAAAATGGGTGACAGGAGCAAAAGTTTATGAAAAATCTACTCCAAACATTTGTGCATACCCTTTTTCAACAAGCCTGGCCTTGTACTTGTTTATGGAACCATCATGATTGAGCTTGATTTTATAAACCCACTTGACCCCAATAGCCTTCTTCTGCGATGGTCTATCAACCAACTCCCATGCATTGTTCTTTCCTATCGTTTTGAGCTCCTCCTGCATTGTATATCTCCACTTTTCATCTTTAGCAGCCTCCATAAATTCTCTTGGTTCTAAAATTGCAACATTACACCTTTGATATATATATATCAGAAAGTGTTCGTGTGCCTCTAACGGTACATCATCAACATCTTCATCTTGAAATTATAGATTTTTGTTGCTTTTAATCATCTTGCAAACTCTAGGTGTCAATTTCCACGAACTTGACATTCTTGCTAACAATGATTTTGTCAGTTTGAGGTTGATAGATCCTATAAGCTTTTGAGAGACTGTTGTATCCAACAAAAATTCCAGGTTTTGCTTTCTTATCCAACTTATCTCTTTTCACCTTATGTACATAACAAAAACAAAGACAACCAAATAGTTTCATATATGACAGCAAAGGTTTGTAACCAAACCAAGCTTCAAATGGTGTTTTCTTTTCCAAGGCCTTAGTTGGCAATCTATTTAGTAGAAATACTACAGTATTTGCAGCTTCAGCCCAAAATATCTTTGGCAGTCCTTTCTCATGGAGAAAACACCTTGTCATCTCTATTAGCGTCCTATTTTCTCTTTCCACTACTCCGTTTTATTGGGGAGTATAGGGTGTTGTTAGCTAATGCTCAATTCCTGCTGCATTACAAAACTTGTTGAATTTTTCTGATGTATACTCAATTCCATTATCTATTCTTATCACCTGAATTCTGTGACCACTCTTATTTTCCACAAAAGCCTTGTATTTCAAAAATACATTAACAACCTTAGATTTATAATACAAAAAATAAATCCAACAATATCTTGTACAATCATCAATAAAGGCAATATTGTACTTACTACCCTTTAAAGATGGTGTTTTCTGAGGTTCGCCTACATCTGTGTGAATAAGTTGCAGTTTTTGCTTCGCCCTCCATGATGAATTCTGAAAATGAAACCTTATTTTCTTTCCATACTGACAAGCTTCACAAGTAGGCACGTTCTTCTCAAGTCATGGAAAACCTCATGCTAGTTGATTTTCTTTCATGAAGATTATAGTCTCATGATGAAAATGTCCAAGTCTTTTGTGCCATAATTCTAAGGTATTTTCCAAGTGGATAACTGTTTCTTACTCCTCACTCAACAGGTTTAAGGAAAAACTTTTTTCCTCTCATCTTGACCTTGAACATCTCATTTTTATCAACATCATTGATTACACATGTTTTTTCTTCAAACAACACTTTCAAACCATTTTGAAGTATTTATCCTACTCTTAAGAGGTTTTGATCAATGTCAGGAAAAAAAGAACATTAACTATAAGTTTCAAACCTGTAAGGCTATCAATTGAAATTGTTCCTCTGCCTCTAGCATCGAGATATTCTCCATTTCCTATTTTCACTTTGGAAATAAAATATCTATCTAGATCTTTAAAGAGTTCTTGTTCGCTGGTCATATGATTTGTGCATCCTCTATAAATTAACCAACTTTCATAAGCGCTTTTGCTAGCAAAACAAGTTGTCACAAGCAATCTCTCTTCTTGATATTGATTTATAGCAGCCTTAGCTACTTCTTGTTGCGGTTGTGACTTGCACACCCTCTTCACATGGCCTAGTTGACCACATTTGTTCCACTTGGCATCTGGTCTCCACCAACACTTCTTTTGAGAGTGATTTGTCTTTTTGCAATGAAGGTAGGGAGGCTGACTTCCTCCCTAATTGTTGTAATTATTGCTCGGACTCTGCTTCTTGTTCTTTTTCCATCCTTTGTTCGACTAGTTGTCATGGGAATTAGCTTGAAAAACACTTTCAACAGAACCTTGTACTCTCATTAATCTCCTTTGCTCCAATGTCTGCAAAGCCTTAACAAGTTCTACCAAGGTAACGCTTGACAAATAGTTATAATTATGTAAAGAAGAAATTGTGGCTGCATATTTCTCAGGAAGTGTAACAAGAATCTTTTGAACAATTTTTTAATTAGCGGAATCCTTACCAAACAATCTCACCTTGTTGGCCAAGTCGAGTAGTTGGTCTGCATAATCTTTTATAATTTCTGATTCTTTCATTCTCTTCATTTCAAATTCTCAAATCATATTCATCACTTGCATATTCTGCACTCTTTCATTTCCTTGGTATTCTTTTTTGAGATACTCCTAAATTTCTGCAGCAAAATTCATTTGCATAATTCTGGTAAGAATTGAAGGGGATAGTACAAAGAAAAGTCAAGTTTTAGCTCTGGCTTTCCTTGTCTTATTCTCCTTGTGATGTTTCATCTAATACATTGTTGGATTATCATCGAGAGGAATTACTTCATAACCTCTTCTATTGCTTCCCAGAGATCCAATGCTTTAAGATGAACCACCATTCTAATTGACAAGCTTGATAATTCTCACCATTGAAGACTAGTGGAGTTAAGAAGCTTGTTTTAGAATTCATTTTCAATAAAATTTAAGATAGTAATTCAAAGAATGGTTTATATGGTTCACTCTCTTCTCATAGGTCCTTCAAGACGGCAATGCTCTGATACCAATTTGAAGGAGAATAACATATATTTACTAAGAAAGAAAAGAAAAGAAAAGAAAAGATAACAAGGTTAAGTTGCATACGTTATTGAAATAATGATTGCAATATAAATACATGAATTCATACCTTAAAAGCCTAAAGAAAAGGAGTAAAATAAGCTAACATTATCTCCATCAACTAACTAATCAGATTCTGCCCAACACTGTTGTCTTGTCTATCTGAACTTAATCCTACTTTTAAGTGGTATATTGATACAACAAAAACTAGAACTAATCTCACACTTTTGAGTCACCACTTTAAGAATTCTAATCAGCTAATGACAGTGAATGGTGCCACATCTATAATTTGATGTTGTGTTAATTGAAATTTAACAGATGCTTCAGCAAAAGTAGTCACGTATGGTCACCTTGGGGATGGTAACTTACATTTGAATATCTCAACTCCTTAGTAAGATGATAATATACTTTAGAATACAAGATAATCTTTATAAAATCATAACTAGATGGTGCATAGGGATTTGAGGTGGCATTTTGCACAACTTCTAAGGAAGGATAGGAGAATTTGTGAAATTAAATGAATCTTGGAAAAAGCTCGGCTAAGAGATGAACTGCAATAAACAAAGGCGACCATAATTTAATAACAGGAAAAGCATGAAATTATACAAAATTAGCATAATGTTCCAAAATTTCCAACCTTCCAGCCATACATAAAAGGAAAGGTTAAAAGTGGCTAAGACAACGTTTAACTTAAAGTTAAAGAGTTTTTTGGCCTATTATCCATAAGCATAGAGAGACCATGATTAGAATAGTGACAACACTGTAATATATTTCTTCTCCAGTTAAGAAATTGTATCTATACGTTTTGCTTCTCAAGTTAAGAATCCCGACGGAGTATAAGAAAAGGCAAAAAAGTGTAATGTCTTACTATATCCTAATAGTCATTGAAAGGCACAACACGTGGAATGTAAATTATATGTTAAACGGAAAAGACATTGGAATAATGGAAAAGTGAGTTTTTAAGCATGAAATGGGTACTAAGAATTGAAGAGCAGTATAAGTTGGGCTTCCAAGAGTGAATTTGAACTGTCATGACAGTAAGTGTTGTTGGGTATGTAGCAAGAGTTAATGGGAAATGGAGGGAAGATGAAAAGAGAGGAAAAGTCAAAGTTGGGAACTTGAAAAGTCTTCTTATGCTTTAGTGAAAAGGCATTTCTTCCTCATCGATGGAGGAAAGAAAAATAGAAGAGTTTAAATATAGAAAAACTCTTATTAATTGTTAAAAGGGTTAGAAAGAGGGACCCTCCTCGCGTCGTCGTCATCGTCGCTTGCTCGGCTCGGCTTAGGCGTAGGCATAGGCATAGGCTTCGGCTTCCGCTTCCGTTTCCACTTCGGCTTTGGCTTTGGAATATGATCGATTGAGAGATTATTTTTTGGAAAAATTTTGTTCTAATTATTTAGTTAATTATTTATTTAATTAATTAAATTAAATTAAATAGCCAAAACATTAATTAACCAAAACGTTTTCAGTTATTCAGTTAATTGACCGACCTAACTCGGATCCGTGTGCGACCCATTTTATTTAAATTTCCCACCGTTGGAAGTGACTATTCTGAAAGGTTGCAACTTTAAGAAACAACCATGACCATTTGAAAGGTTGCAAACTTTCATGAATGGTTGTGTGGATTCTGAAAGGATTGCAACCTTACGGAACCAGTTCCTCTTGCCTATAAATACATTGATTCTTCAGAATCTTTCCTTACGAATTTTTCTGATTTCTTCTTCTTCTGCACAAAGTTTCTTCGTGTACTTCACTGCTGTTGAGTAGTTCGCTGACACCAGTGTTTTGGGTATAAATATGCTGGTAATTGAGATCATTCTATCCTGGGAGGACATATTCCAAATCAAACCTCGGATACTAGAGGGGAATAATTTCCTTAAGGGGACACTGTGCATTCAGTGGGCTTGATCTTTTTCTGATTCTATTTTTCCAGATTGTGGTACGTTTTTTACAGATTTTAGTTTGTCAATTAATTTATGTTAATTTATTCTTACTGGTTTGTTAAACTTTGGTTACTTCGTGTTTCTGCAAAGTTTATTGAAATCAATAATTCTATTTTTTAAACACAGATTGGCAACAATCTTAAGGAAATTATTTTATATTTTTAATCTGTGTTCTGGTGGAGACAAAAACCTTCGTGATTTTATACTCTTGTTAAATTTGCAATTTAAGTTATTGCTTACTGAGTCATTTGTATCAATTTCTGTTTGTTACAGATTCTGAAATGGCTAATGACAATATTACGGTGGTTGTTGATGCACCAACCCGAACTGTTGTACCACCAGCAGAGAAATCGGGAAAATTCTCTGGTGTGAATTTCAAAGGATGGCAGCAATGGGTATTTTTCTGGCTTACCACTCTTGGTATGTAGAAATTTACCAATGATGTAACTCCAGTGCCTCCTGCTAAAATGCCAGACAAAAAAAATCATGATTATTGAAGCATGGAAACAGGCAAACTTCCTATGTAAGGGCTACATTTTGAGTGCTTTAGAGGATGACTTATATAATGTCTATAGTGCAATGACAACTTCGAAAGAATTGTGGGATCCACTTGAGAAGAAATATAAGATAGAAGATGCATGCTTGAAAAAGTTTATGATCGCAAAGTTTTTAGACTATAAAATATCAGATAGTAAAACTGTTGGATCATAAGTGCAGGAACTTCAACTCATTTTCCATGATCTGATTGCTGAGGATATGGTAGTAAATGAGGCGTTTCAAGTGGCTGCAATGATCGAGAAGTTACCTCCTTCGTGGAACGACTTCAAGAATTATTTAAAGCACAAACGTAAGGAAATGAAGCTAGAAGATCTTGTGATTCGACTCAAGATTGAGGAAGATAACAAAAACTCCGAAAAGAAGTCTCGTACGACTTCGACAGTAGTTGGAGTTAATATTGTTGAAGAAGCTCCTACCAAAGACAAAAAGAGAAAGAAGTCTAACGGACAGAAGTCAGAATAGGCCAAGAAAAAGTACAAGGGCTACTGTTACAATTGTGGTAAGGTTGGTCATAAGTCTTCTGACTGTCATGCTCCAAGAAAGGACAAAGACAAAGACAAAGGCAAAGGCAAAAGTCAAGCAAACATCCTCGAAGAAATGGAAGATGCAGATGACCTTTGTGCAATGAACTTGGAGTGCAACTTAGTTGGAGATCCCAAGGAGTGGTTTCTTGACTCAGGTGCCACTCGACATATTTGCTCTGCGAAAGAAGCCTTTGCAACATACACTCCTGCTGAGGTTGATGAAGATTTGTTCATGGGAAACACAGCAGCAACAAGGATTGCAGGAACAGGGAAAGTAATGTTGAATATGACATTCGGCAAGGTGTTGACTCTGAACAACGTTCTGTACGTTCCTACTATTAGGAAGAATTTAGTTTCTCCTGCACTGCTCGTTAAAAACAGGTTTTAGTATGTCCTAGGTAGTGACAAAGTTGTAATAAGTAAGAATGAGATGTTCTTAGGAAAAGGCTACCTCACTGAGGGCCTCTTCAAACTGAATGTAATGGCTGTTGACAGTATTAATAAGAATTTTGCTTTTGTTTACTTATTGGAGTCAAATGATTTATGGCATGCCTGTTTGGGACATGTAAATTACAAAGCCTTGCGAAAATTGGTTACTTTAGAAGTATTGCCTGATTTTAATTGTGATAAATTGAAATGCGAAATTTGCAATATGAAGTTTGTTGAAAGAAATTCAAAACCTTTAGACTTAATTCACAGAGATATATGCGATATGAAGTCGACACCATCTCGTGGTGGGAAAAAGTATTTTATAACTTTTATTGACGATTGCACTCAATTTTGTTATGTATATTTGCTTAATAGTAAGGATGAAGCAATTGATGCATTTAAGCAATACAAAAATGAAGTGGAAAATCAATTGAATCTAAAGATAAAAATGATTAGAAGTGATAGGGTGGAGAATACGAATCTCGTTTTGCTGAGATTTGTTTGGAATATGGTATTAAACTACTGCACCCTATACACCCTATACACCGCAGTCAAATGGTTTGGCGGAACACAAGAACATAACATTAAAGGAAATGATGAATGCCTTGATCAGTTTTGGCTCACCAAGAAATCTATGGGGGGAAGCCATCCTTACGGCTAACAAGATACTCAATAGGGTACCTCGTAGCAAAACGCAATCGATTCCATATGAGTTATGGAAAGGAAGGAAACCCAAATTGAAATATTTCTAAGTGTGGGGGTGTCTTGCCAAGGTAGAAGTTCCTTTACCCAAGAGGGTGAAAATTAGACCCAAAACAGTGGATTGTGTATTTTTTGGATATGATGTGAACAGTAAGGCCTGCCGGTTTTTGATTCACAAATCTGATAATCCTGAAATTCATATGAACACGGTAATTGAGTCAGATAACGCTGAGTTCTTTGAACACATTTATCCGTATAAAACTGAATGTGAGTTGACAAGTGAAAGATCTAAACGACCATGGGAAGAATCAATGGAAAATGCACAACCTAATGAAGATCCTAGGCGTAGTACTCGCCAATGGAAATCCACTTCTTTTGGACAAGATTTTGTGGCATTCTTGCTTGAAAATGAGCCTCCAACATTTAAAGCAGCTATGTCATCATCTGAGTCAAACTATTGGGAAGAAGCAGTCAATAGTGAGATCGAATCAATTTTAAGTAATCATACTTGGGAATTGGCTGATCTTCCTCCAGGAAATAAACCTTTAGGATCAAAGTGGATCTTTAAAAGCAAAATGAAAGTCGATGGGACTATTGACAAATAAAAGGCTAGACTTGTAGTCAAAGGATACAGACAAAAGGAACGTCTGGACTACTTTGATACATACTCTCCAGTAACAAGGATAACATCAATTAGGATGTTAATAGCACTAGCAACAGTGCATGATCTGAAAATCCACCAAATGGATGTAAAGATAGCCTTCTTAAATGAAAAGTTGGAGGAAGAAATTTACATGGAACAACCTGAAGGGTTTGTAGTTCCTGGTAAATAAGAGAAGGTGTGCAGACTTGTGAAGTGGCTATATGGGCTCAAGCAAACACCTAAACAATGGCATGCTAAATTTGACCAAACAATGTTGGCAAATGGATTCAAGATTAACGAATGTGATAAGCATGTTTACATTAAAAATGTTCTGAATCATGAAGTCATTGTTTGTTTGTATGTTGATGACATGTTAATAATGAGTAAAGATATTGACAATATAAATGCTACTAAGCGCATGCTATTCAGCAAGTTCGATACGAAGGACTTAGGAGTTGCTGATTTGAACTTAGGGATCAGGATTCTCAAATCTCCTCAGGGACTAGCATTATCTCAATCTCATTATATTGAAAGAGTACTGGATAAGTTCAAGTACTTGAATTTCAATGTTGTCAAAACTCCAATTGATTTAAGCTTTACATTTCAAAAGAATGTAGGTGAAAGTGACTCTCAATTGGAATATGCCAGAGTGTTGGGAAGTTTGATGTATATTATGAATTGTACGCAACCAGATATAGCATGTGCTATTAGCAAACTGAGTTGGTTCACTAGTAATTTGAATCAAAATCACTAGATGGCAATGAAATGTGTGTTGGGTTATTTGAAAGATACACAACACTATGCTTTGCATTATAATAAATATCATGCTGTGATTGAAGGATATAGTGATGCAAATTAGATCACCCGGTCAAATGAAATAAAATCCACAAGTGGTTATGTGTTTACACTTGGTGGAGGAGCAGACTCTTAGAAATCGTCCAAACAGACATGTATCGCTCGCTCCACAATGGAATATGAATTTATTGCTTTAGATAAGGCTGGTGAAGAAGCTGAATGGCTCCGAAATTTCCTAGAGGATATTCCAGTTTGGCCCAAACCTGTGGGACCTATTTGCATACATTGCAATAGTCAATCAACAGTAGGTAGGTCAGGGAGCGTTATGTACAACGGGAAGTCTCGTCATATATAATGGAGACATAATACCGTAAGACAACTGCTCTCTAGTGGAATTATGACAATTGACTATGTGCAGTCAAGCGATAATGTGTCAAATCCACTAACGGAAGGCCTAGTGAGAGAGGCAGTTGAACGATCATCTAAGGGAATGGGTTTACGGCTTAGGACAAGCCAGCATGGCGGTAACTTTATCTAGCAGACTGGAGATCCCAAGAACTAGATTCAAGGAGAAAAACAAAGTTGTGACTGACGGTTCGACATTGTCAATCAACTTAATCCATTCTCATGATGAAGACAATGTTTAGGAACAAGGTGTCACGCCCTGAGTCTACACCCTGGACGTGGCTGACACTCGGAGACCATTGCTGGCCCCGAGCGAACCCTTGGTCTGGCTACTTAACTCAGCGGAAGACTCAACTCAATACAATATAAGTTCATAAAGCAACTTAAATGATGAAATCTGGTGAAAATGGCAACTTATATCTCAAAATAAAATATCTGTAAATACATAGATGAGAGACTCAACTACTGTCTGGCTGTCTATGAAGCATCTATAATATTGAGATGGATGTTGGGACAGATCCCACAACATCCTAATAAAGAAAAACTAGGAAAGCGAATAAAAGAGTCCTTTGGAATGCAATGAGGCTCACCACTGACTCTGGAGTGCTCGACTAGATCAACGGCGCGCTGGATGTTGATCTAGGTTACCTGTGTCTGCATTATAATAAGATGCATGCCAACTGGCATCAGTACATTGAATGTACGAGTATGCGAGTTGGAATGCTAAACAACAACTTAAGCTTGAAAGGAGTACAAAGGAACACTTACCTTGGCTCCGTTCAACTCATGAATAACTGAACTCAATATAAAGCAATAAGACACATGCAATATATATAAAGCTTGTAAAACAGTTTAAACAACTTCGTTCGTTAAAGATAAAGGAATAACAAACTCAACTTTACTTATATATAAAAGTAATATAACTTTAGTGGGAGATTCTTTAACCGACAACCACCACTATGATCCCTAGTGATGATACAACGTTTTACCTCACATTGCCCAAGGACCATCCAATACCTTACCGTGATATAAGACCTTAATTAAGTTAGTGGATCCACTAGCTTAACTTATGTGATCATCTAAAAAGTATGACCCATTAATACCCATGATGGCTACATGGTTCTTATGGAGATTTGAGTTAATATGAACTCGCTTCCCTAATTCGGTGCTTAATACTATTCCCAAAATATACTTTAGCTCATGTGTGTGTTAAACACCTCTTTCTTTAGTTTGGGATAATTGCTCAAAGTTTAGCCCAAAGGCTCTCTTGGAATCGATGTTCCCTTTACTGAAAACTAGCCCAAAGGCTCTTTTGGAAATCATAGTTCCTTTCTTGCTCAAATATGAAAACATTTATAAACTTCTTTAGGAATACTTAATTCCCTAATAAATATGGAGAAATGAACTCAACTCTTTACTCTTTACTTTACTTGAAACTTGAGCCATTAAAACGAAGTTTAAACATTTGATAAAGACTCTTGAAAAGTTTAAGAAACTTTGCTTTGACTTGCATCTTAACTTCTACACTTGACTCTTAACTTCTTTGACTTTGATCTTAACTTTCCTTGAATTGCATTATGGATTCAAGGTTCATGATCTCATGTTTATGGATGATTTCATTAGAGAGTTGGAATCAACTTAGAAACATAGGTACATTGGTAAGGAACAAGTATGAAAAGATGGGGAAGGAATGGGGAGAACTGGCATCCCTGGCGCTCTGAGAGGCGCGGAGCCCTCAATATTTAGAGGCCAGTCTGGGGTGCGCTGCCTGGCGTGTTGCCCCAAGGGTGAATATTCAGAGATCCTCTTGGGGCGCGCTGGCTGGCGCGACGCCCCACCCCTATCCCCAGGTGTTTGACAACTTATCTTCTCCATATTTCATCTCTAAACCCTCTTAACGTCAACGATTCTTTTCCCAAACACTTAGGATCACTTGTACCCTCAATACCCAATAGATTTAAATCAGAAAAAAACCCGGAAACACAAATCAAATCAACACTAGGCATTCAACAATCAATCAACAAGATTCAACAATGTTCTTCGTAAACTTCACTTTCTTAACATGTAAACAACCCAAAATAGCTGAATTGAACAAGTTGGTGTGTGGGTGAACTAAACCATCACTAAAATATATCACTTACCTTAATAGGGATCACCCCCGATGAATTGCACTCCAAAAGCTTGATGTTCTTGGCGAAATCTTGGTTTTTCTCCCTTTCTTTTTTCTTTTCTCTTTTCTCCAAGACCTAAGCGTATTTCTCAATTCTCCAAAACAGACTAAGTCATGTTTTTACCCCAATAAATACCTTAAAACGAATTATGAAAATAATTAGAGAAAAGACTACTTTGCCCTTCCCTAAATCCGGATTGGGACTTTCCTCAATCCAACAACCCAACTTCCGAAAGACATATATCACTCATACGATGTCGAAATCATGCAAACTCGGTGACGTTGGAAAGATCATCCCAAGGGCTTTCCAACCATATCAATAAATAATCCTAACTCATCATGAGCTAGGAGTTATGGTCGTTTAAAAATGACCAAAACTCACTTTCTTAACTTAGACAAAAATTTCCAGATTTCCTTAATCTTTCCAAAAATCAATTTTTTCAGATTTTTAACTCTTTCTAGTCGTTTCTAGGTGGGAGATGTTACAATATCTCCCCCTTGGGAACATTCGTCCTCGAATGAGGTTTATTGCACTATGCTAAGGGTAGTAACATCAAGTTCAACGCTAAACAAACAACATGAAGTAACAACATGCTTACTCAATAATTCAAGAAGTACTAAGAAGATAATTAGTACCTTGATATGCATTTTCTCCGGATTCAAAGAGATGTGGATATCTCTTTAGCTTCCCAAGTAGCTTCTTCAACAAATTGGTACCTCCAAAGGACTTTGACTGATGCGACCTCCTTTGTTCTCAACTTGCAAACTTGGCGATCTAAAATCTAAATCGGAATATCCTCATAAGATAAGTTATCCTTAATCCCAACATTTTCAGTTTGTACTATCAATGAAGGATCTCCCATGCACTTCTTCAACATGGAGATGTGGAATACCAGATGCACCGCTGCTAACTCTTGTGGTAGCTCCAACTCATAAGCTACATTTCCAATCCTCTTGACTATGAGATAAGGTCCAATATACCGGGGACTAAGTTTCCCTTTCTTACCGAATCTCATAACACCCTTCATGGGTGAAACCTTCAAATATACCCAAGCATCCACTTCGAACTCTAACGGCAATCTCCTAACATCTGTGTAGGATTTCTGACGACTCTGTGCTGTTTTCAACCTCTCTTGAATTACTTTCACTTTCTCCATATCTTGATGAACTAAATCTGGTCCTATCAACCCTGCTTTACCAACTTCAAACCATCCAATAGGAGATCTACATCTTCTCCCATAAAGATCTTCATATGGAGCCATTTGGATGCTAGAGTGGTAACTGTTGTTGTAAGCAAACTCAATTAGAGGTAGGTGATCATCCCAATTTCCTTTGAACTCAATCACACAACCCCTTAACATATACTCTAAGGTTTGAATAGTGCACTCTTCTTTCCCATCTGTCTGAGGATGAAAGACAGTACTTAAATTCACCTACGAACCCAAACCTTTCTGGAAAGATTTCCAGAATTGTGCAGTAAATTGTGCACCTCTATCTGAAATAAAGGAGACTATAACTCTATGAAATCTTACCACTTCTTTAATATATAGCTTAGCATAATCTTCTGCTGAATGGGTAGTCTTTACCGGCAAAAAGTGGGCTAATTTTGTCATTCTGTCGACGATCACCAAAATAGAATCATGTTGTCTGCGAGACCTTGGCAAACCTGTGATGAAATCCATATTAATCAACTCCCACTTCCATTCTGGAAGTTCTATATTCTGCGCCAAACCACCGGGCCTTTGGTGGTCAACTTTCACTTGCTGGCAATTTGGACACTTAGCGACAAATTCTGCAATGTCCTTCTTCATACCATTCCACCAATATACTTCTCTCAAATCACGGTACATTTTTGTGGAACCCGGATGGATGGAATATCTGGAGCTATGCGTTTCCTCCATGATTCTCTCTTGGAGTTCATCCACCATCGGTACACACAATCTACCTTGGTATTTCAACACACCATCTCCCCCTTGTTCAAAAGCTAATACTCTTTGCTTTTGAACATTTTCCTTCAAGTCGAGCGAAATGGGGTCTTTTTCTTGCTTTTCCTTCACTTCTGACACTAGTGATGATTCAACCCCGTTTGTCACCACTATTCCTCCTTCTGTGGAATCCATAAGTCTGACTCTCAGGCGTGCAAGTCTATGCACATCTTTGGCTAACTCCCTCTTTTCTTCCTCAACATGGGTGGTACTATCCATAGATAACTTGCGTAAAGCATCAACAACCACATTAGCCTTACCTGGTTGGTAAAGAATACTCATGTCATAATCCTTGAGTAATTCCAACCACCTCCTCTGTCTGAGATTAAGCTCTTTCTGAGTGATCACATATTGCAAGCTCTTGTGATCAGTGAATATATCAACGTGAACACCATACAAGTAGTGTCGCCATATCTTCAAGGTGAAAACTACAGCAGCCAACTCTAAGTCATGGGTTGGATAATTCTTCTCATGAACCTTCAACTGTCTGGAGGCATAAGCTATCACCTTGCCATTCTGCATTAACACATAACCCAAACCAACTATGGATGCATCACAATACACTACAAAACCCTGAGTACCTTCTAATAAGGTCAAAACTGGGCAGTAGTCAACCTCTTTTTCAATTCCTAAAAGCATTTCTCACAAGCTTCAGACCATTGAAATTTCACTGTCTTCTGAGTCAACTTGGTCAAAAGAGACTAAATAGACGAGAACCCATCTACAAATCTTCTATAGTAGCCAGCTAAACCTAAGAAACACCTAAAATGGAGTCTTGATCGACTTGTAATAATAAACGTGATTATTTTCAATATACTATAAGTTAAGTAATCTCTTTCTTTCATTAATGTGTTACAGGTCGTGAATCGACAAATATATTAACATCACTGATTCACTTGTATTTGAAGTCCTTAAACAGTGAATTAAATATAGCGGGCACTAAACTTTATTTCAATGATTGACAAGTAAATAGTTATTTTGGTCAATAATCTTATTGGCTTAACCAACGAATCATACTTAAGTCTTAACATGTTTGATCTAATGAATCGTCTGATCATATAGGGCATACAAAATTTTTAGAAAAAGAAATTGTACTTCGTGTCTTATCCTAGGAGGTGTTCTCACACAAGCAACATAGGTTGTCTCCTTCGCAATGTCCTCCATGTTCTTCTTCTTCCTTCTTCCTTCTTCTCTTCTTCTCTCCTTCTCTCCTTTATGGTTTCCCTTCTTTAATGGACAAAACAGACCCATGTATAAATAGGTATATGAGTCTTGATGGATTAGTTGTTGATTGTACAACATGAAAATTCTTTATATTGGAGTCTTGATCGAGTTAAGTAATTCTCATCTTTTATTACTCTGCTACAGGTCATTAATCTACACAACTGTTAACATCACTATTTACTTCACTTTGGAGTCTTTGAACAATTAACTAAAGATAGTGATCAACAAATAACTCAATTTGAATGGCCATTTATGTCATGTCTAGTCAACAAGCAACTACTGGCTTTAAAAAAATCACGTCAACTAATCAAATTGTCGAAGAAAATAATTATAAAAGATTGACGAGAAAGAAAGCATGAATGAAAAGCTAAGGATATCTCAAAGAAAATCTTCAAAATTCTGAGAAAGAAATCTAAATATGTTGCTTTGTAAATGGTGTTCTTCTCTAATTTTGTTCAGTTTGCTCATTTTCGTTATTCATGGTTGTTATGTAAACCTATTGGCAGGAAACAAACTTTAACACTTGCATCATACATTACCTATTTGACTCCTACACTAATGATCATGAGAAGATGATGAACTGTAGGATAAACTACTGTAATGTAGTTATTGAATTTCTTTAATAAATGATGAACACATTAGATGGAGTGAAATTCAAATGAGTGATAGCATATGTGAACTAAAGATCAAAGCTACTCGACTAAATAAATGTATGACAACTTCTGAACAATCTAGAAAAGAAACATATGTGATCATTTAAACGAGCAGCTTATTGCGTCAAAAGAGAAAGGTCTAAAACAAAAAAAACATAACAATTTTACCTTTCCAGCAACTGATATGTTGCTTTTTCCTTCACCCTCTCTAACAAAAAGGGCTTCAACACCAGTAGAGTGTAACACGGGGAAAGTATTGAAAACCGTTTGAACTCGAAAGTACTATTTTCTACTTTCTTGAGTTGCCTTAGTCCATTTTTCTTTGTTGCTTCATGTTGCAAGCACTATTCTATTGATCATCAAATTTATGTATATTTCTTTTTCCGTTAACAATATCTTGTACAAACTTGTCATGTACAATGTTAAATTAAGTGGGATATTAAAATTTGAAACATTAAATTCTTTCCATCTTATTATCAAAAATTATATTTACATCGGTTATAGTCATTTGAAAGTATATTGCAATTCATTAATTGAAAAAGTAGCCAAGGTCTACTTGAAATTGTGATCTTAGAGTTCAACTTAGTTGTGTGCATCTAATTGCAATAATTTGTATGCATATTATTATTTTTATTTCGTTTTAAAAAAAAATCTAATTTTTATGTTTTCTCTAAGGTTATGGCACCTAGTAAGCAATGGATGGAACTTGTTGACAATCGACTTGATGAAGTCTATTTAGCCAGTGTGCAAAAGTTTTTAGATTATGCCTTTCAAAGAACAAGAGAAGAACATGAAATACGATGTCCATGTGTCAAATGTTTCAATACAATTCTAGGAACTCGTTAAACAGTTGAGATACATTTGCTAGTGTATGGTATAATTCGAAACTATACTTTCTGGTATCACCATGGAGAACGTTTGGGTGAACCATTGACTGAATATGAATCTGAAGATGAAGATGGTGATGCAGTAGAAGAATGTGAGAGTGAGGATGAAGTACAAGAATTGTTGAGAGATCTATATCCTAATCTTGACAGAGGAACTGCACACACAGATTGTGATGATTTACTTGAGGAGGAACCAAATGTTGAAGCAAATTTTTTTTACAACCTATTAATGGATTTCGAGAAGCCGCTATACAAAAATTCCAAGCTTCAAAGCTTTCCTCTATGATCAAATTGCTTCATATCAAAAGTATTGGTCGTTGGAGTAATGCATCATTTACAATGTTATTGAAACTATTAAAAGATGAGTTGTTGCCTGATGACGTTGATTTGCCAAACTCATATTATGAGACAAAAAATATAATTCAAGAACTTGGGCTTTCTTATAATAAGATTGATGCTTGTACTAACAATTGCATGTTATATTGGAAGGAGGATAGCTTACTCGATTCTTGGAAACTTTGTGTTGCATCGAGATGGAGAATTAATACACATAGTGGGGAAATACAGAAGAAGAAGAAAGGTAAAAAGATAGCTTCAAAGAGCTTACGCTATTTTCCCTTAAAGCCTAGACTTCAGAGGTTGTTTATGTCTACAAAGACATCCACTCCAATGACATGGCACAAGAATGTAAGAGTTGATGATGGAATAATGAGGCACCCAGCTGATTTAATGGCATGGAAGTCATTTGATGCACTTCATCCTTCATTTGGACTTGGACTTGCTAGTGATGGATTTTAGCCTTTTCGAAATTCAAAAACCTCACATAGCATTTGGCCTGTTGTTCTTATTCCTTATAATTTACAACATTGGTTGTGTATGCAACAACAAAATTTCATTTTGTCGATGCTTATTCCTGGTCCAAATGGTCCTGGAGATGCAATTGATACATATCTCCAGCCTTTAATAGAGGAATTGAAGGATTGTGGGATGTTGGTATTGAGACCTATGTTGCATCAACTAGAAAGAATTTTAAGTTGCATGCTTCTTTGTTATGGACTATCAATGACTTTCCAGCTTATGGAAACTTATCTGGATGGAGTACAAAAGGAAAACTGGCATGTCCATGTTGCAATAAGGGCATAACTTCAATTTGATTGACTAATTGTAAGAAGCAATGTTTTATGGGTCATTGGTGTTACCTTCCTATTAGTCATAAATGGAGAAATGAGACAAAGTCATTTGATGGTACACAAGAGAAAAGGCCCCCACCGAAAATGTGTTCTAGTATTGAGATACTCGATCAAGTGCAAGATCTTGAAGGACTACAGTTATCAAAAGATCCAAAGAAAAGGAAGAACATTTAACATGAAAATCGAAATGATAATTGGAACAAGAAAAGTATCTTTTTTCAACTTCCATATGGGAAGTGTCTCTTGTTGCAACACAATTTAGATGTTATGCATATTGAAAAAAATGTATGTGATAATATCATGGGGACAATAATGAATGTCAAAGGAAAGACCAAGGACACAATTAAAACTTGGCTAGACTTGCAAGAAATGAACATTAGGTCGGAATTGCACCCAATTCAAAATGGGGAGAAATTTGAAGTTCCAACTGCATGCTACACATTGCCTCCTGAAGATGTGCACAAATTATGCCTTTTCTTAAAGAATCTAAAGGTTTCTGATGGGTTTTCATCTAATATTTCTCAATGTGTGAACCTAAAATATCACTAGATATCTGGATTGAAAAGTCATGATTTTCATGTTCTTCTTCAACATTTGCTCCCTCTTGCACTTTGTGGAATGTTGTTTAAATAAGTGTGTGAACCGCTAATTGAATTATCTATATTTTTTAGTGTGCTTGGATCAAAGGAGTTGAAAATTGATAACTTGGAACATATTGAAGCACAAATTCCAATAACACTTTGCAAGTTAGAAAATCTTTTCCCTCCTTCATTTTTTGATCTCATGGAGCACTTACCTATTCATTTAGCAAGTGAACCTAAGATTGCTGGACCGATTCATTATCGGTGGATGTATCCTGTGGAACGATGGTTATATTTTTTGAAATCTCTCATTGGTAATAGGGCATGTCCTGAAGGTTCTATTGCAGAGGGCTATATTGTCATTGAATGTATGACCTTATGTTCGAGGTATCTGCATAGAATTGACACAAAGTTCAATAAGCCTTAACAAAATTATGATGGGGGTTTAAAAAAATGTAATGGAGGCTTATATATATTTTGTCAATCTGGAAAAACTCTGGGAGCTAAAACTCCATATGAGCTTGAAGCAGATGAATTAGAACAAGCACATATTTACATACTAAAGAATTCTGATGAAGTCTTACCATATCTCAAGTATGTAGTGTTCTTTCAAATCGTCTTATTATTATTATTATTATTTCTGTCGTGGTAATTTCATTTCCATATCAAATTCATGGTTTACTTCAATTTTGTAGAGAGTTTGCACAAACTCATGAGAATGCACGACACTTGTCTGATGTAAAAATGGAACAAACAATTTATTGAATGGTTTAAAGATAGGGTGAGTAATACATAAACATCAAATTTGATATTATAATATTGTGTTACTCATTCTAAACTAGTCAACGTAATCTTGTTTATAGGTCGCACAACTGCACAAAGGAGATGATAGTCGTATGATGGAAGATCTCCTCGTAGTTTCACGCAGCCCTACCAAATATTCCACGCATTCTAATGGTTATGTTATTAATGGATATAGATTTCATGTAGAAGATTATGATAAAAAGTTAAGGACTCAGAATTGTGGTGTTGTTGTATTGGGTGAGAATGATAAAGATAGTGAGAACCTTGATTACTATGGAATTTTAACAGATGTGATTGAGTTGCAATTTGTCATGGATAGAAGAGTGATTTTATTTCGATGTAATTAGTTTGATGTGTTTGATGAAATAAAAGGAGTCAAAAAAGACGAGTATGATTTTGTGAGTGTTAATCCTGCCAGATTACTGAAAACAAATGAGCCCTTTGTTTTAGCAAACAAGCATCCCAAGTGTTCTATGCTAATGATAATTCCAATAAAGGTTGGCAAGTCGCGATGAAGACTCAACCTCGTGATTCCTTTGAGATTGTTGAACAAATGGATGATGATATTGTAGAGTTAGGAAGTCCTTTAAATAAGAAACGAAAAAGAACTAATGAGGTGAAGTATATTTATTATGAATTAGTAGATTTATTTTTACACATTATTGAAATTAGTATATTTATACTATATTTATCGTGATTCCTTTGAGATTGTTGAACAAATGGATGATGATATATTTTTTACTTTTGGATGTTTTTGCAGGTTCAAGATGAAACCAGTCAAGACTGAAAGTGAAGACAGTTCAACTATGAAGAGTACTATGAGATATACTTTTGTTGCGCCTGGTGCTATTGGAAAGGGACGAGGACAAGGACTTAAATCCTTGGGTGAGAAAGAGAGTATGCCAACTAACAAGTTACTTTCTCAATCTAATGATCTTGTTAACCATTACATCCAAGAAATTGAAACAAGTAAGATATATTTATTTTCTTGGTTAAATGAAAATTTATATTCAACCAGTAATCTTTATATACAAACTCGCTACTTGGACTTCCTTACCATATGAATTAACCTATTGTCTGTTCTCTTCTCTATTACTCTTTGTTTTTTTTTCTGTTTCAGAACCTAATCTTCTCTGTGAGTTCTTGTCATTATTCTGCAGCTTCTCATGTTTCAAAACACTCTGTTAAGGATTAATAACACGATATATTTTCTATATGTTCTATAGGGAAGACTCGAGGACAAGGGCCAAAAATTTCTACCATGTCTGGTAGTCTAGTAGGAATGGAAACGATGCATAAGAATGCCCTAACTCTTGAGAAAGAGAAAATGAAAAGTAACATTCCATCTCATGCATGTACTAATCAAGTTAAGGAATACACCCAAGAAGTTAAAACAAGTAAGTTTGTATTCAGATTTGTTATGCTTTCTTTTTAAAAAAAAATGTTATTTTGATGAATTGTTATATTACATTTCTCAGGTCCAGGAGTTATAGGAAAGGGATTAGAGAAAAGATCTGAAACTTCAATGTCTTCTCAAAGTACAAGATTGAATTCTACCATGTCTTCTATTTAAGAAATACGAACAATGGACAAAAATCCCTTGATTTGTGAGGAGGATATGCAAATAAATATTTCATCTCCTCCATCTATTGATCAAGTTATGAAACACACTGAAACAACTGAAAAAGGTATTGAATTTTGAATTCATATGTTATTAAATTGTAGAACTTAATTTGATTACTAGTCTTTACAAAACTATGAAATTGTAGGCTCATCTAATCCTAAAAAGGTAAAAATAGTTCGAAGGAGCAACATGTGCAAAGAAATAGCTGCACTTGAAATTGGACAGAAGCTCACAGTGACCTTTTACAATAATCGAACTGTTGGAACAAATAGCGAACTATTTTCGAGGCATTTGGGAAAAATTGTTCGTGATCGAAATATTTGTCCTTTGGGAGTATCATCATAGAATGATATTAAACAAGAAAAGTTGATTCACATGTGGGCAGCCGTTGACGTAACAACTTGCACCTGATTCAAATTCTTTATTGTTATCTAATACGTCTGTGTATTCTTGTCCATATAGCAGTCGTTGAGGTAACAAATGTTTATGTGATTCAAACACATAGTTGTTTGTCGAATGATTTTCACATTTCACACGTGGTACTTGATTCAAGTATATGTGAATCACATTTGCTACTGAATGTTTTTCTAAGAGATCAAAAAGAAAAAAGTAGATGTAAGAGATATTTGCTACTCGAATTTTGATGTGCTACTGAAATTTCTTTTCTATTGACTCATGCTTCAATAATTGTAGCATAAATTTTAGGCTGTGAACATGAATGATCATCGTGATCATATCTTGGGATGGATGAATGAGTTATGGAACAAATGGAGAGGACACTTGCATGCAAAATATGTTCTCTTAGGACTATTCCAAGGGGAGTAGACAAAAAAGAATGGGAATGGTTAGTAAAGGAACATTTTGCTTCTGAAAGTTTCCAGGTATGCCTACTGATTAAATAGTATATTTTCTAGTCTTTTACCGTTTGATTTCCCTCTTTAGCACCAAATATACCCAGTTGTTTGATCCATGTTACTGATATAGTTGTCGTGCTTTGAATTGTTGCGTCACCCTCTTGGTATAGACTGCTCCATGAGTCCCTCAATCTCTGGAGCTGACCACTTACTTCTCATTCTTGGTACTGTGTGTCATTAGGTTTTTTGTTCTCTTCTAATAGTTCCATTTTTATAATAAGCAGATTCTATTTGGACATTTCCAGTATTTCTATGCCCTGTACCTTGCCACTTCTAAGTGCACTGCATTTTGTAATGTTAATAAATATCTCGCTAATGAAAGAAATATATAGGATGATGGGATGTGGAATTTCTGTTTAACCATTGCGAGTGAAAATAGCATGTATATTCCTCATTCACCAAACATGAAAAACTAGAAAGAACTAGGAATATATGTACATACCTGAGGAGCAGCTTCAAACACACAGAACTACTTAGTAAGATTCTTGTCTAGTTCAAGAATTGCTGCAACATTTCCACATCTGCGATGTATTCAGATGAATACAAATTATTTTATTCCAAAATAATTGAAACAAAAGTACCTCTAACAAAATAAAAGAGGAAGATAACAGTAAGTAAAGGAAGAATAAATTACAAACTAACCCTGTGACTTAACTGACCTGTAACAGTAGTTTGGAGCAGACCAGACTATAACTTTCTGATTATTGAACATCCATTTATATCCTTCCATTACTAATTGATGTGCATGGCATATGTATTCCATGATGATGTCAATGCTATTCTCAAGATTAGTATTGTTGTGAAGATTTTAAGAAGTTGCTTCTTCTGAAAGAAAACATTCTTTGCTATTCTTAATATATTTCTCTATTTGTATCAGTAAGTATTGTATATATCTGGCAGAATTTTGCCGTCAGTTCCTGTGATCACTTATTGATGAGAGGATCAAAGTAGTAATGAAAACATTGTTGCAGTAGTAACATTGTAGGATAACTGAATTTCCATTATGATGGATTTCCAGGTGGACTTGACAGAGAACTCAATACTCTTGTATATGGCTTACTCGAGTATATGTTGCATTAGTTTCTTTTGGAAAATCTTCTAGTTTCTTTCATTTCAAACAAAATAAAAGCTACGAACTAAGACAAATTTTTATTTAGGCAAGAAGCAGCATGAATTCAACAAATCGAGCTAAGTTAAAGATGCTTCATCATATTTGTAGTAAGCCTATTCGAGAGATTATTTATCAAAAGGTACTAGCGTAAAACTATTTCATGAATGAAATATTTATGAGGTTTGTGTTATTTGACATATTTGCCTTTGATGTAAAGGGCGGGAAAGATGGCAACCCACCAGATTTGGCGACTATTTTCTTTGAGAAGCATAAGAAAGATGACAAGCTTGTTCAACCTGAAGCAATTGAAAAACATGTGTGTTTGATAAATTGAATATGTTTATACTTGAAATTGTTATGTGTTTTGATAGAAATTGTTATTTTATATAATTTTTAGGCTCTACTCAAAGAAATGGTTCAAGCCAATTTATCTCTACCTAGCATATAGATTGTTCAAAAATGTTGTGGACCTCAAACTGGTAGCCATGTATTTGGATTTGGGAGTGGAGTAAAGGCGAAAGACTTGAAAGGTAGAACTTCTTCGAAGGCTTAATTATTGTCTGCTCTACGTTCAACACAAGAGGATAACAAATGCTTGACTGAAGAAAATAAATCCTTGAATGAGGAAAACAAATCCTTGAACCATCGCTTGTCTACCTTGGAAGATGCAATGAAAGAAATAATGAAAATGAAGGAATTATTTACTGCTCAACAATCACATGTCCAACCTACAACATCTCCTGTTTCAACTGAATGACCTCTACTTTTTTCTAATGACCAAGTAAGCACCAAGATACCAGACTTTTTAGTTTTTTTTGTTGATTTGCATGGTCATTTTCTACTACAACTAATTCTACAAAAATATGATGATAACTAATCTTTTCCAGCTAGAAGATAGTACCTAGAATTGTTTGAATCCACTCTCAACTCTACTAGTTTTCCTGTTCTCATTGTCTATGATGTTAAATAGAACTAGTTAATACTCAATCAAACTGAAGTATAGATACTGCCCTTAGAAAGTAGAAACTGATCTCATGTCGGCTGGTTGTTATATGTTTTTCAGAATGTATGTATAGTTAAGTAGCTTAACGTTATGACGGAAGATTCGATGTTGGATAGCTGACTTGTTTGTTTACTGCTGTCTGGGATTTTTCACAAGTGTTTTTGGCCATAGTTCCTAATTGTATGATATTGGTTTTTGAAGCTGTGAATTTGGTATGATGTTTTAGATTCGCAAAAGCTACTACTTTCGTTCTTCATCTATTTTTGTGAAATATAGGCATTCATGTGTTTACGCAGCTGAAAAAAAAGTTGCCAAAATCACACTTAGATCTAAGCTCAATTTATGTTATTCTCTCTACGGTGCTTGGAGCTCATTTTTGACATGTCCTTATTCATATGAAAGATCACTTGTCCCGACTTTTGCATTGGATTGTCATGGGCATAACTCTTTTAGTTTTAGGAATTATTCTCCACTTCATATATGCTATTCCTTCAAATAAGCAATTATACACCTTCAGTTATGTCTGTGTAACCTCAGGAGCAGTCGCGTTAGTGTACTCTGCTTTCTTCATTGTGGTTGACATTTTGAACTGGAAGTACCTAATTCTACCACTAGAATGAATTGGTATGAATTACATGCTTGTTTATGTGGGAACTCTCCTTTTTGTCATCTTTGCTGATATATTGTTTTGGGCAGTTGTTGCTAGCCTACTTCATCGATTAGGCATATATTGGAAGCTTTAGTTCTGATGAAATTTGCATCGTTTGCTTGCTTATTATAAAAGATTAGATGTAGCATTGTACTTGAAACTAGAAAGAGCTTCATCTAGACATGGGTCTCACTTTGATTTCTCTATGAGACCAAGTGACTAACAAGTTCAATATATCTTGCACACCAAATGAACAATACAAATATCATTGGTTTTTCTAGCTTGTAAAATAAAAAAAAGATGCACAACTGATGGTGGAAGACTTTCTTTCAAGCCAACATTATTCGAGAGAACCCTATAACAAAGAAGCTCGTAATACTTACTTCATTAATTAAAATTTTCTGCACAACTGCATATAAGTGTTTTTCTCTATTTGTTAATTTCTGCACTGCTGTATTTTTGGACATCTACTTTATATGTTAAATTTTCTGCACACAAATGGTATTTGAATTCTTGGTAAATGCATCTCAATGATTTTCTAATTGATTTTTATTATGTTCCGCAGCTTTTGTGGATATTTCTAGATAATACGTGGTGAAGTTTTAACAACTTTTGGGGTGAGCGATCTATCTAATTATTTTATAAATTTGATATGTATACCAAAAGTTATTTATCGTTTTTCAAAATTTTGAACTTGCAGATTTTGAAGGTTGAAGTTTCAAGTCAAGATACAAGCTTAGAAGAAATGGACAAGCTTGTTATTAGTTCGCTAGGAATGTTATGCAAAACTCGATAGTACATAGTCTAACTCGGATGTTGGCTATGTTTTTTGAAGAACATATTGCAATAAACATCATGGGATGTTGACCAATTTTTGATTAATCGAACTCTTAATCTCTATCTACTTGTTTCTGTCTCCCTATATCTTCTTTTTGAATAGAAAGTTTTAGTAGAAATTTAGTATTAATTTGTTGAAGAATTTTTTTTATTGTGACATCGATTGATCTAGGACCATTGATCGCCAATCTAGGACTAGAAGTGTTTCTCCTCTCTAAAGAATAATCTAGGACTAGAAGTGTTTCTCGTCTCTAAAGAATAATCTACGACTAGAAATAATTCTCGTCTCTATAACGAATCAAGGACCAGATCATTCTTGTCTCTAAACATACTCAAGGACCAGGTCATCCTCATCTCTAAAACTATGCAACGATCACAATATCGTCGCAAAGCTATTCATGGACCAGGTTGTTCTCATCTCTAACGATTACTAAGACCAGGTGTTCATTATCGCTAAAAAGATTTAACGACCTAGAAATAGAATTTCCCAAGTCTATTTGAGACTATTATATGTTGTCTCTAAAAAGATTTAACGACTATATTCTTTCCTGTCTCAACTACCATTTAAGGACTAGTATTTTGTTCCCGTCATGAAAGATCTATAGCGACGAAGGCGGTTGCGACGGGTGGCGACCAGCATTATCTGGTCTCAAATTGGCATTTGGGACCGGATTTAGATCTTCAGGGACCAGATTTCCTTTCCTTAGAGGCTGTTTTTCTTATAGTGGACTTTATCTTTGTTTTCATAAACTCTTGATATGAAATGTTGTTTTTAAACATACTGATTTCTATAATTTTATGTTATGCAGGCTAAGTGGCTTGTGTAGGGCCTCACGAGGTCCTATACGCCATGTTACTCCTAGGGTGTACCTATGGTCGTGACAAACTTGGTATTTTGAGCACAAGGTTTAGAGAGGTCCTAGGATGTCTCACAAGTCACATTGAGTAGAGCCTTGTTCATTGATCGGCCAAATTAAACCTCTCGAAATAAATATAAGCGGTCGTTGTCAAATAAAGAACCTAACTTTCAGGTTAGGGTCGATCCTATGAGGAATAGGGTTCAGACTTAGGCTAACCTACAAATATCTAATTTTAGTCAAATTATTTCCTACAAAAGTAACAGAATGGGGTGGGGGGATTTGTAAATAAAATAGCAGTTTTGTGATTTGTATCACCAATTAACAAGTAAGCAGGATTTGCAGTTTTCGATATCAATATAAGATGAGAACTAGGGTATAAGTGTTCTCCACAAGCTCTTAACGCAGCATTCCTAATAATAGTTACTCTATCCTAGTGTTAACATGCAAGGTTGATAAGGTTAGGTATCCCTAAGTGATTGGTCCTCCAAGTAGGGAATTTCACCACGCAACTTGGTCCGTCTACGGGTGTGTACTTTACTAACCCTCACCTTTAACCTCGGATTATCCTTCACTTGATCAGGGTCAGGCTATTAGATAGTAGCTAAACTCATATAAATCTTTGTTGTTCAATAGTTTTCTGATTCATTAATTCATTTGTTCGGCAAGTAGGAATGAGGTGAGTTTTAACGTTGAGCACCGCTAGAAAGCATTCTCAATGAAAGGATTAAAAGTACATGCATAAACACTATTCTCGAATTACTAATTGCTCATTGTTTCCACCAACCTAGTTGTAGATTTAGCTACTCATGCTTGAGAATTCACAATTTATATTAGGTTAATTAGATTAATCACTTACAATAGAAATAATTGAATAACGTAATCTTCAATTGAAAGTCAAAAGCAAAAGCAAATTACACAAATCGAACTTCAAGATTGAGTTGCTAAATTGTTTGCAAAATAATCCCAAAAATCAAGAACAAAAGTCTCCAAAAAGGTCTAACCCTTAAAAACGTAAATTACAACTTATATTTATAGTAGCTAAGTCTTAAACAAGGTAGGAAAAGAAAATAATGAAATTGTGGTTTGGACGGGGTTTCAATCGACGACAACCACCTAAAGACCGTGAATCAAACGAGGGTCCGTGGTTGAGCAGTTGGCCAAAATTCATGGTCTCGAATCAACAATCTTAACCTACGCACCATCGGTCCATTCACGGTCCATCCTGTTCCTCCCTGGTTAAAGTACTGGAACTCAACTTTCTGAATCAAACGATGGATACTGATCGACGGTATGTCATTCGAGCTACGAGGCATAATTTGCCTCTGTAGTTCCACACTTAATCAGACGTCCTTGAATACACACCTACGCCACTCAATTGACGGATCGTCGATCAAATGACGGTCCGTGGATGGGTTCCGTCAACTGCCACTTTTGCTACTCAACTCTTTTCTCACTGAACCACTCTAAACCTATTTCCTACAAAACTCACATTAAAATACCATCATATGTAATAACAAATTACCCAAGACTCAGCCAAACTTCAAGTATAATGCATTAAAAATACCGTAGACTCACAGTATATCAACACCTTCAACTTAAAATTGTTGTTTGTCCTCAAGCGACACACTAAACACTAATGACACTCATGCAGAAGCAAACACACAAACTCAAGCAATCATTTGGGTTTCTCTATCAACTTATTCGCGCAGTGAAAATATTCTCATTTAGACTCAATAAGCTAACTCATGCGGATCAGAACATGACATAGACAAACCAATAGATATTACCACATACATAGTAAACAATCATCAAGATGCAAACTTTTCCACAATGTAACCAGTGCCCTTATAACGAAGAAATCTTTTTTCTCACACACAATCTGATAATTTAGCTTAAGGATTCAGTAAACTCTCACACTCAGAAGTGAATTCAAATATAGTTAGTTCTCAATACCATAGGTTTTCCTTTATTTTCACTACATTGACTTTCAAGACTAGTTAACCAGGATCCCTATAGGGCTTTGTTAGCTTGTAACGTAGCCTCAGGGTCAAGTGTGGTACATTTGAGTATTCTGCCCTCCTTTACATTACATTGGCAATTTACCTCTTTCCCCAACAATTGTTTCTCCCATCTCTTTGTTTTCTGCTGTTTTCTTTGACTTATGTTAGCGCGGATCTGACTTTGACTTATCATTCTTGCTTGCTTCATTTTTTTTCTTTTCATCTTTTATTCAAGAACATTCACTCTTCTATTGGTTTTGTATTCAGTCACATCTTTTACTATATCTCCATCTTTTCCTTTTTCTAGAAACTACTCTTTTCATACCCTTTTATTTTTAGTTTCCTTCTTCATAGCCACCCTCAGCTTATGTATTTTGCATGAGTTAAGGTGAACGATGTTTAGGTAGGGCCAGGGCCAAGACTAAGTTAACTTCTGAATTAGCCACCCTCAACTTAGGGTTTTGGCCTAAGTTAAGGTGCAGAATGTCCAAGGAGGGACCAGGGTCAATTAGATTTTAGAAAAGGTGAGTTAGGTGTAAAAAGAATGTATTCATTAGGCTCAAACATTTGGATCAAAGGGAGCATTTATTTCCTTTTGTTGGTTTCTTTTATGCTTAAGTGGACTTATTATAAATAAAAGCCTATGATCATTTCCAATTCCCAGCCTAGATTATCTTAGCAGGACAAACGAGGAAAGTTCTAGATTGGCACTTACTATTTGAATATGCAAAATTACCTCACACACACATGGCACATTGTTCCATTATTGAATCATTGAAGAATCTAGTTCAAGTTCTAGCTTAAGTCACGGTATCATATCAGTTCTTATGATATGATATGAAGATCCAATATATTCAACTCATTAAGCCTATAGACTTAGCACAATTTGAAATTTTTGGAAGGGTATCCATTTTTATGCTCTTGTACCATTATACTTTAATTCATTTAGTCTAATTCTACACCTGTACAATCCTAAACATACCGGTTCAACAAAAATGTAAATAGTCCCTTGGGGAAAAAGAACACAGGCAAGAAAACCCCAAGGAAGGGCTATGACTTGGGTTACTCAGACTTCAACCTACCACTCAAAATCTATTTACCAAACCCCCACAAAAAAAATGGTGCAATTGCCCTCAGTGCACAAAAATGGAAAACAAATGGTGAAGCAAACCTATAGTGTGTAGGCACCGAGGACCCATCAAGAAGTTGGTGGGTTTGGTTTCTCGTAACCTACTGGATCAACAATAGTGACACCATCAGTAGTTCCCTCAGAAAACAATGGTATCACTATCACTAGTGACCCTCAAACTTGATGCTCCTCCAACTATCTCATGTGCTCTCCGCAGCCTCAACTCCTCCTCATGACGAGACTGTCGCTGCGCTACCTCTAATTGCTGCCGCTCTCTCTTCTTGGCCCGTCGTGCCTCATCAGTGTCACTAGTCGGCTCAAAAGAGCGGGTGCGCTTTCCAGTCGCATAGGAAGGGTCACGTGGTGGCATCGCATCACCAAAAAGTGCACTTAGCACCACATTATTCGCCTCAACCCCATGTGTTGGCTCGAAGACATCATGAACAGGAGCAAGAAGAGCATCAACATTAGATCAAAACCTAGCCAACTCCATCTGGAAAGTTGTGAGATCAACAGTAGGGCCAGGCCTCTTCAATACCCTGAGCTCAAATGCATCCAACCTCTTGTGGACCACCTGGATCTGAACATCCATTATCCTCTCCATGCGATCCTCTGACTCCTCCACGTACCTCTGCATCCATGGTATCATATGCTGCAACAGTGTGGCCATTTGAGTCTCTAGTTTCTAGACTCAGGCCACAGGTATCAAAATAGACCCTTTATGGGTAGTAGCTCGTGAAGAGCTCATAGCTTGACTAATGTAGGTGGAATGGGTGACCGTGCCTTAGCCGTAGTGGAAGGTATGGTCACATCATTAGCCTTTTCCACCTCTACCAGCACAACATCTCTAGCTAGATCAACACTCAAAGAAGGGACTGCAACCGGTGTACTATTTCAAGTGGCAGCGGGGTTTGTATCATCCTGTATTAGCCAAACATCAACCGTCTTGGTCACCTCGACAAACCTTTCACAATGCCATATCGGCACAGTAGCCTGTTTGCATAGGTGAAAGATCAAACGTGGAAAGGGCAAGGTATTTGTCCGCTAAAAAGCCCTCTCATGAATCTTTACAATAATGATCCCAACAAAGTCAATCTCCAACCCTACCAATAGTGCAACAAGCTTGACTGTGCAGTCCCAAGTAACAACATTGTCCGCCTGTGTGGGGTACAATCTATATTGGATGATGGACCACCAAAATTTGGCCCTAAAATTCAAAGTTGCCTTCCAGATAGGCAACTTCATATTTTGCACCCACTCAGTGCCTTCTTCCTCTTCAGCAATATGTTGGGACATCCAATGTAGTAGCGACTCCTCTAATCAAAGTGTCAAAAATCTCAGCCCTATACTATCCCCATCTGATAATCCTAATATGTTGTATTAATAGGCTAAGCATGTGACTAATTGTAAATAAAATAGGGGATGGTGGACTCTAAAATATCCATAGATAGAACCCTCACCATAGTAGGCACTAAAGGCGGCTGAGCCAAAGGCTTGACTTGGTAAAGCATTAGTCACTATAGCCGCATATGAAGCATAGAACTCCCTCACCATCTCTTCGTTGTATCTGCTCGGGTTTTCGGCCATCCAGTCACACCAGTTCTACTTGAAAAGTTCATAAATACTGGGCACAATATGGAGGCTCCAAGTCAACACCCGAGGCTCTTCAGTAATAGGCTGATCAACCTTCCGTTGTTCATTCAAAGATTTACCATCAAAGTAGATCTGAAATTGCCCTTTAACTCATCACTTGTACAACTCGATTGAGATGTGCATCATCTCAACTCTAATATCAGGGGATCATGAGCTTCACCCGTGCAAGTGGCATCAGAAGCTGAGGCCGGTGTATCGCTGGTATTGGAATCAGATTGCGACTCTCTTGAAAAAAAGGTCTGTTCCTCAGATTGGTGGACAATCGCGGGACTGGGTAATTGTTCCTTGTCAAACAGTACCACCTGCTTACTCTAATGCCTTGTGGCCAAAAGGGCAGTTGGGGAGCCTCTAGTATGCTCTGGTACGTACTCCTATCCACTGGACTCGTCAATGAGTCAAAATGAGGGTTCTACCGACTTCGACTTGCCTCTTTTTGAGTAGAAGGGTGGTTATTTTGGTACCATTTAACCCGTGGAAGACTAGTTTCTAATTAGAGAGCTAAAAAAGAACCAAGAAAAAAATTTGGAACAAAATTCGGACTTAGACATAAAAATAATATATTTTTAGGCAGTGCCTGTTTTTGGGTCCTACTGTGGTTACCTAAGGACCGTCGATTGAACAACAGACCATCATTGCCCTATGTATGTCAGGAAGCCAAATTTGAAGTTACTGAAGTTGGAACCACGATCATGTAGAACGGTCCGTCAATCAGACGAGGGACCATTGTCTATGTCGTGGTTCTCAACTGGGTCTACTGGGATTTCACTTTGAACGATGGACCTCAATCAATGATCCGTAGGTTGACACACGGTCTGTGGATCGAGGTCGTTGATCAGTACTCATGCATCTATGATTCACTTAGCAACAGCAACCCATCATCTATGCATTGTAACTACTATACAACATCTAGAATATGTATTTCAACACATTTATTTGGTATTCTATCATCTGAAGGGCTTCGATCAAGAAATTTATTCTTTAAAACACCAAGAAATTGAATCCCCAAGTCAAGAACTTCAACAGACATATAAACCCCATTATTCAATTCAATTAATCAACACACTTAAAATACGGGTAAATTAGAACTAGTTTGATAGATTTAAACATGCAATTTATACCCAAGATCAAGCTTAATTTTGTGGTTTCAATTGGAATAAAGACAAGTTCAAAGTTATTGAAATCACTTACCTTACAAGTAAAGCAAAGTTGGTGAGTGTGTTTTCTTGTGATTCCATTGCACCATAATCACACCTTGACACCGAACCCATACCTTGCTTCTTGTGAGAGGAAGAGAGAATGGAGAAGAAAATGATTTTAGGGAAGGTAAGGAAAAGAAAATGGGAGAAATTTTGGTGGATTTAGTGAGGGATTCTTGGGGGGGGGGGGGGGG
>JAJOOR010086180.1:0-13896 GCA_036250505.1 Solanum acaule | reverse complement strand
CCCCCCCCCCCCCCCCCCCGATCTCAAATCATCCATTTATCCCCCACGGATCTCAAATCATCCATTTATGAGCTTCAAGCTTTCGAAGTCTTGCATTCATTTCTGTCTCATTTTCAGGTAGACCCCCCCCCCCCCCCACCCCACCCCCACAATGGCGTAGGCACATGTATTTGGACACCTTGACATCGTTGGAAAAAAATATCGCATATACAAGTAAAATTATATACGAAGTGATTAAATAACATATTTTGGACACCCTTGACATAATAGGTTGTTATAGCCTAGTGGTTTAAGATGTCTTGAATGTATGTTTGGACATCTTTAATGAGTCAGTGCTCACGTGTTCAAATCTCACATGGAACAATATTTTCCCCTTTTTAAAAAGAACTTTCTTATTTAATTTTTGACCCTCTTCCTGAAATTCCTGCCCCCGTCACTACCCAAAAAAAAAAACTCCAATCTTAATGTGATATAAACACTTGGAGGGAGGGAGTCTATATATATCTTCTTCTGTTTTTATGCACAGGATATTATAATAAATAATAATTAATATGTGTTAGTGTTACTTATCGTAAAATATGGAAAAATAATTAGTCAAAATATGATATAACTGTAATATATCAAGGATATGCATGATTTTAGATATAAAAGTATCCGATCGATAGAAGATTAGTAAGAAAAAACATTAGAGGAAAATATAATTGAAAGGGTAAGACATGTAAAACTCGATATTCATGTCAATTCAATATTTTCTTCACACAAATATTAATTAATTAGTTATCTAAAAATTTTACGTAACCATTTTCGTCACTCAAAGAAATACAAATGATTTGTATTTTAGAGGTTAAATTATTGTGTGAAATAGTTTGTTTTGTCTTTTGTAAATTAGTTGTTGTAGTTTTGTTTTTTCCGTAATAAACAAAAAAATATAAAATATTCTCGATGAAAAGAGTTTAAGTTTACAATGAAGATCCGGAGTTTAATTTTAAATATATACAATAAAGTAATTCGTTTATAATAAATATAGTCATATTTTTATTTATATAAAAAATAGTCAAGATTCATGGAAAGTCTACACTGATTATATATTCAAAAAACTAAAATATAGCTTACCTATACATGAGCTATACACTGACTATATATGAAAAACTCAAAAAATGGAATATAACTTAACTATACATGTAGTGTACACCGATTATTTATCAAATTATTATTTTTCAAATATTTATTCATATAATTAAAGAAGAACAAAAAGGATGAGAAACAACTAAAAGGAAGATTGATTACGAAAAAGAAGGTGATTTCGAAAACAAAAACAGTTTTATTATAATTAATTTTACTTTTTTCTATTCGATCTTGACTTACTCAAAGTTTCCTCTAACAAAATCTCAATTTTTTAGCTTTTTTTTCTTTTTTTTGATATTTCGAATCTTTTGATATATATATGGACATTAATTCTTGATGTGTCATCCAACATTAGATTAGACCTACATGATTTGCAATTTGGTTATTCTCCTAGGTAAAGTCTTATTATTTTTTCCTCCAAACAGAAACCATCCTTATTAATGTATGGAAAAAGGTTGGATAGGGATATTTTTAATTCACATATTATCTTTTTCACGTTGAATATGTATTTCTTGATATAAATAATTTAAAGGTTGATTAAAATAATAATATCAACTGTAAATTTTATTTACACATATGAAATAAATTATCGATAGATACAACATGGTGGTCTTTCCTTTTTTTTTTTTTTTTATTTATAGAAAATATAAACTTGTCATTCAATTTTTATATTTGATAAATGTGAAATCATAATATGAAATATAAAATTCTCAAATCAAGATTTTTGGAAAATTTGAGATCATTTCATCTCATAATTCGAAATTAATCAAAAAATAAAATCAATTGTTCAAACATTGATTTTAAATCACGAGATGAAATCGTAGGTATAAACACCTACTTAAAATCATTAGTTCAAAGCGCCAAATTTTGTGGCAGTTAAATTCTGAAAGAAAAATAATACTCTCTTCATTTTAATTTATTTGATATGATTTGTACTTCCACAATTACTTATTTTTTTGAAATAAAATTTATATATGTGAAAACTATTTATGAGAAGGAATAGTAGTTGTTGGTTGTAAATGATGACACGTAGTTGATAATTGTGACAACGATAACGACAATTGATAATGGTGGAAAATGACGGTAACAATGAATCAAGCCGTTACTTCCTTTGTCTCAATTTATATGAGTTAATTTGACTTGACACAAAATTTAAAAGTTTTTTTTTTTTTGAAATTTATGATTTAAAATGAACGGTAGATATTTATGTAGCGATAATCATTTTATTAAGGTTAAAATAAATATTTTAAATTTAAATTATTACTAAATATAAAAATATGTCTTTTTTCTTTGGATCAACTAAAAAATTATTCATACTTTTATTGTTAGTGAAAGGTGATACATATTTATAGAATTAGTCAAAATACATGCAAGTTGAATCGGACCGCAGTTATAAAGATAACAATATTTTTTCTAGAACATATAACCAAGAAAGGACACAGTAAACAACAATTGCAGTCCACTTGGTACTATTTTTATGAAAATTTTGTTTTGTTTGGCAAAACAATTTGATTATTTCAGTAAGTTATGATTATTTATGCCACTTTTTTCACACAAAATTTGTAAAATTTGCTAAAGATACAATGACTTCTTTACCAACTCTCACAAAACCCATCTCAGAAACTTCATTTTTTCTACCAAAATTAAGCAATTTGGAATTTTTAAGATCAAAGATTAGACCTTTAACCAGATCCAATGTTTTCAAGAACTCAACTTTTTCCTCTGGTAAATCTTGATTTTTTTTATTTTTTTTTATTTTTAATGATAGTACTAACATGGTCCAACCTTTGATGTGGGGCAGATGGACAGTATGGTCCAACCTTTGATGTTCCACTTCTTTCTTGCTCAGAGGTTTGGCTTTTCTTTTCTTCAATCTTAAATGTTTGTGTAGAGACTTAATTTTTCCTATCACATGTTGAGTCAGAGCTTGAAAGCTCTCCTCGATTTGTTTGTGTGGTTTTGATTTGATGTGGTGTTGATTAGTTTGTCTGGTCTTGACTTGACATAGAGTCGATTTGTTTGTTTGGTTTTAACTTGATGCAGAGTTGATTTGTTTGTTTGGTTTTGACTTGACTTAACTTGGGGTTTAAGAAAGTAAGAAAGGGCTTTTGAATATTGTGATTTTAGTTACTAAAGATACGTAGAATATACTAAACTGTATAGTGTGTGGAAAGTAAAAATTAAAGAGTTGCTGAAAAAGGAAACATATGTTCTTTTTTAAACGGATTAAAATGGTAAGTCAACAACAACATACCAGTGTAATCGCACAGAGTGACGTTTGGGAGGTTAGAGTGTACAAAGACTTTACCTCTACCTTTGAGCTGAGGTAGAATGGATGTTTCCGATGGACACTCGGCTCAAGACAAAAACATTTTAGATAAAGATGTAATGGAAGTATCAGAACAGTTGTATAACAATAATTGAACCGCGCACGAAATAACTGATAGTAACCTAAATTGATGAACAAGAAACTACAAAAAGTAGAACTATGCCTACTAGTAAGTGCGACAAGCCAATACGTTCCTACTTACTCGTGTAGATGCACTCCTTCTTACTAACCATCCTCCCTACTAGTAAGGACTAAAAAGGAAAGTATGACAAGCAAATTGATACGAAGGGAGTACATATTATCTGAAAACAGTGAGAGAGAGTCAATATAATGGAGAACGGAGTTGTTTGAACTTAAAAAGTGGACAGTACATTTTCTGGCCATCATTCCTTCTATGTGGCTTGTGTTCTAGTTAAGCAACTGGTTCTAAATTCCACCTTGCCATCTTGTTTTAAACAGTGTTATCAAAAGCTTTAAGGTTCATTGGGGCTTTAAGCGCAAATAAAGGATGGACTTTAATGAGAAAAGGCACAAAGGGAGAAAAAATATAAATATACATTATTAGTCCAAAACTAATATATAAGCTTGAATGACAACAAGTATATGAACAAAGAAATTGAAGAAAAATTACGATAAAGTCAAATATCAATTTCTTAGTGTCGCCTCTTTAGAAGATGCTCATTCACAAGGAAAAGTGTGCCTTAGAACCTTAACGACGACACTGAAGCGCACACTAAGTGAGGCGAAGCGCTCAACAGGTTTTGAGCCTCATTTTAGGGCTTAAGCGCGCCTTTGATAACACTGGTTTTAAAACAAAAGAAGATTAGCTTTTGTAAATTCAGCTTGCTCAAGGCATTTCCAAAGGTGGTCTGTTCTGTTCACCCTTTCAACAGTAATTCTTCTGATTTATGGTTGAATTAAGCTGGTTCAAAAGTCAAAAACTAGTAATATGGGATTTACTCTTGTAGTTTCTTGTCCTACGAAAACTGTTACTATATGTTGTTTCTTGTACTTTGACTATCATATTGTTATGTTGTAGTACTGTTTTGTTACTATTTGTTGGTTCTTGTACTTCGATTATTTCTTTTTCTGGACTGTTTTTCTTGAGCTGAGGGTCTATGGGAAACAACCTCTCTACCTCTGAGGTAGGGGTAAGGTCTACGTATAATCTGCCTCCCCAGATCCTACTTTGTGGGACTACACTGGGTACGTTGTTGTTGTACATGGTCTACTACTAAAGTTAATGCCATGTGATCAGGGGGTCACGGGTTCGAGCTATGGAAACAACCTCTTGTAGAAATGCAAGGTAAAACTGTACGATAGACCCTTGTAGTCCGGTCCTTTCCCGGACCCGTGCATAGCAGGAGCTTAATGCACCGGGCTGCCCTCTTACATCGTCTACTTTGTTTTCTGTCTTGATAAGCTTCATTTCTCTTTCTTAGCACCTTCTTCAGAACAGATTATCTGAAACTCACATGTCCTGTATGATTACAAATCCCAGTTTTCACTAGAAATAAGGAAAGTAAAAAGAATAACCTGGCTTCTGCATTGTGTATTGCTAAAAGATGATAACCACAAAGTATCAATGAATAATCGATAAATTATTGGGGATACTTCATACTTCATAGAGTACATAAACCTTGTAGCTGATATCGATAAAAGGGCTTCTCAAAAGTAAATGGTCTTTATTTTCCCTGTAAAGGTTATTGAGAGGATGAGAACTAGTCGAGAAGGTCACAACACCAAGCAGCTTTATTTGGCAATGTACTCAAGCGTTTTTGGTGGAATCACAACTGATACAGCTGCCATGGTGATCCCCATGGATGATCACATGGTTCATAGAGGGCATGGTGTCTTTGATACTGCTGCCATTATGGATGGGTTAGCATTTCTAACTATAATTTCGGTTCTTTATCTTCCAAAGTTGATTTGTTAGATCGAATTTCCGTTCCTGTATGTAACATAGATTAAGCCTAAAAAGAGATTTATCATTCCTAGAGCTGCACTTGATTACATAAACACATATCCAAGTGACCATGCTCATGCATCTCCTTTGATAAAATTTGTCTTGGTATGAATTCATTGCGAAGTTCGACTAGTCAATTTATCATCCTGCAGTGTTTCATAGAAATATGCTGTTTGGGTATTTCAGGTTTGTCAACATGTAAATTGTGATATAAACCCCTTTACATTAGGTGGTATTTTGTACTCGTAAGTTGAGATAATAAGCTCTGATTTCTTGCAGATAGAACACACAATAACTTAGTTATCTCTCTAACTTTGCCAAATTCTTGTCCTTTTTGTTCAATTAGCTCTTCTAGCTACTCTTGAACCCTTATCTTATGTTCTATGTGGGGAAATCGTCGATTTCTAGCAATACATTAGATAAGCAACTCTCGAGTGTGGGATTAGTTGTAATCTACATGACTGTGAACAAGAATGAGAAGCTAAAAGATAGTTGAGATTCTTGGGTTTTGCTTTATTTGTCTTATTTCTTATCTACCATCAGATACCTTTATGAGTTGGACCAACACCTTGATCGTTTCCTGGGATCTGCAACCATGGCCAAAATACAAATTCCTTTCGATAGGGAAAGCATTAGACGGATTCTCATCCGTACAGTAAGTGTTTCCAAGTGCAGAAAAGGTTCTTTAAGATACTGGCTTTCGGCAGGACCTGGTGATTTTCAACTATCTTCATCCGGCTGTCATCAAGCAACTCTTTATGCCATTGTAATTAAAGATCAATCACCTCCTGATCACAGGGGCATTAGAGTTGTAACGTCATCCATCCCGATTAAACCCCCACAGTTTGCTGTCATGAAAAGTGTTAATTATCTTCCGAATGCACTTTCCAAGATGGAAGCAGAAGAAAATGATGCATATGCATCAATTTGGTTGGATGGCGATGGCTTTGTTGCAGAAGGCCCGAACATGAACGTGGCTTTCGTTACAAAGGAAAAGGAACTTCTGATGCCTTGTTTTGACAAAATTCTCAGTGGCTGTACAGCTAAAAGAGTTGCGGTTCTTGCAGAAAATCTAGTAAAGGAAGGTAAACTTCGGGGCATTAGAGTAGAAAATGTGTCTGTACAGGACGCGAAAAGAGCAGATGAGATGATGCTAATTGGTAGTGGGGTTCTTGTACGCTCGGTGGTGCAGTGGGATGAAGAAGTCATTGGTAATGGTAAGCGTTTCTCTGCTTCCATCGAAACAATATTTAACTATGCACTGTTGCCTCTTTATTCCATTTGCTTTGGTTTCTTATGCTTTGCTCAAAGCCTGATATTTCAAAATTCGAGCACGAAATGATCTTTTCTTGATTAATGGATCCAACGTAAGTACTGCTCGACAAACTAAGACTAGATTGACAGTGGTAAAGCCAGAAATTTCATCAAGGGTGTTCAACAGACCACCTTTAACTGCATGTGGCTATGCGACATATATTAGATAACAACATATATTCACTCTTTCTAAACAAACAAGTCCTATCTAAAACCTTGTTCTGTTGAAGCTAATTTTCATATAATTATGCAAGGGTGACATCAATTTATGATCGTTCGAGACGTTACAAATGAAATTTTGGCTACTTTACTTGATTGTATTCTGATCTCCTTTCTGTTTCTTCCTCCTCCTTAATGTAGGTAGAGAAGGTCCTGTGACACAAGCTCTGCTAAATCTTCTCTTGGAGGATATGAAGTCAGGGCCTCCCACGGTGCGAGTTCCCGTTCCCTATTGATGAGCAGAGGCAGAACTCAGTAGCTTTTGCTCAAACAATATATTCATAAAAGATTGAATAATCTCACTCATCAAGTCTTGTAGGAATTAGGAAAATAAGCTTTGTAATGGCTCTTCATATGAATGAAAGTTGTATTATGGCCAAAGGTCAAAAACTGTTTGATTTTTCTCACATTCCACTCTTGTTTTCTGCATTAGTTAAAAATATGATGTAGATATCAATGAAATGTATAACTTTTACAAATCATGAATATGCATGCATATCAAAACTTACAATTTTTTTTAGTAAAAATGTTAAGAGATTACCACCATGATGTGTGGCGGACAGTGACAGAGTTAGAATATTCATCGAGGAATGTCAAAATATTTAATTTTGTCACTAGCTAAGATTGAACATAAAACCTTAAGAAAGTTTTTGCAATACCTTAACTACTAAGCAAATCTTCAACTTGTGTCATTTGACATCAAGATGTCTCGGATATATTTAACTTATTTATAAAATTAAATTTTAACCTATCTATACAATATAATTTTTAAATAAAGGGGTGTTGCTTGACCCCTTCGAGCAAATGTAGCTCTGCCCCTGGTAGCAAGATGGTTGAGATTTCTCTATTTTTAACTAAAACTTGGCGTCGCTTGACCCCCTCGAGCAAGTGTAGCTCCACCCCTGATGGCAGGATGGTTGAGATTTCTCTGTTTTTAACTAAAGCTCTCAAGTTTGAACTTTAGAAATGAATGATGAACCTCGTGATTATGAATAAATGTAAATCTAACTATTTGGGATTTAAATTAACTAAAAACTTATTACTTATAATTTATAGGTATATGAATTTGGTAGAGAAAATGACATAAATAGTCCCTTAACTATATGAGTAAGTCTAAAATGGTCCCTTAACTATACACTTAACAGATTTAGTCCTTTAACTATTCAAAAACTTATCAGCTTTGGTCCCTTAACTATACACTTACCGGTTTTAGTCCCTTAACTATAAACTTACCGATTCTAGTCCTTTAAGTATTCAAAAACTTATCAAGTTTGGTCTTTGTCCATTTTTTTCTAATACAAATAGCTTTGATTTATATTAACAAAATCTATGCCTCGAGAAATTAAATCTTTTAGCAACTTTTTCTATTGTTTCTCTCTCTCCGCTACTTTTTCTTCAAATTAACTTTATGCGAAGAACCTTAACCTCATCGATTTAAAATAAAATATAAGTCATAATTTTATTCAACAGAGAATAAAATGAAGCATATTATTGCTACTAATGACTTCAATATGTTAAACTTTATTATAAAAAGAAAAAAAAATTATTACGCGTTAAATCCAAATGTTATACTCCAACAACTTCATTGAACATTTTTTTTTATTTTTCATAAATTGAAATTTATAAAATGGTAGATTTGTAATTTTTTTAATTTTTTTTAAATAGATCAATTTTATTATTCTATTCATTTTATTTTACATAAAGAAATTTGAGTAAATTAAATAAAATCCCCTCTGATTAGTATATTCAAGTGCTTAATTTTATCCTCTATTGAATAAAATTAGAACTTATATCTTATTTCCTCATTAATTTTATTTTGAATGACGTTATTGTTCTTTTCATAAGAGTAGTTTGAAGAAAAAAGGACGAGGATAGAGAAACAACTTAAAAAATGGGTTAAAGAATTAATTTCACAAAGATTTCGGTTAATATAAATCTAAGCTATTTGTATTAAAAAAAATGGACAAAGACCAAACCTGATAAGTTTTTGAATACTTAAAGGACTAAAATTGATAAGTTTATAGTTAAGGGACTAAAATCGGTAAGCGTATAGTTAAGGGATAAAGTTGTTAAGTTTTTGAATAGTTAAATGACTAAATCCATTAAGTGTGTAGTTAAGGGACCATTTTAAACCTACTTTTATAATTATTATAGGGACTATTTATGTCATTTTCTCGAATTTAATAGGAGCCGATAAAACATAAATCTTTTTAAAATACAATACACTTGTTCACTTCCCATTGGTTAGATTTTTTATTTTATTCTTGCTTATGGAAAAAAAATAAACTAATTATTATGATCATAATAGAACATAAGAAAAATGCAATCTATAGAGAGAGAAAGAGAGAATCATATGATTTGAGACGATTATTTGATTCGTTTTTTCGGAATCTCGCCGGTGATTTTTTTGACGCCGGAGATTTCGAGTTCGCCGGCGATCAATTTATTGTTTGATCGGTGACGGATTTTTTTTCTGGCGGTAATAGGATGGTGAATTTTTTGGTGGAACGAGCGACGAGCGATATGCTCATGGGTCCTGATTGGGCGATGAATGTCGAGATCTGTGATATATGCAGTCGCGATCCAGCGTATGCTTCTCCATTTTCCTTTTTATTCTTTCCCCTTTTGCATGTTTTTTTTTAAATATTTGTGATAAAGCTGTAAATTTCAGTAGTAGTAGTATCTGGTTAGGTTCTGGAATCTGTATGTCAATTTTAGTTTAGAAAAGTATTTTTTCTCCTCTGTTTTAGCATGTAGAATTTTGCTTTTATGTTTTTTTGATTATGAGCTGAATTTTGTGAATATTTGTAAGTGAAGAAGTTGTATGATTTCTGTAGTAATTAGTAGAGATTTAGATGCCAGTGTTGCAATATGTGTGAGATTTAAAGACCTTTTAGTTTTATAAGAAATTATCTTTTCTCTATTTTTGTTATCTGAGATTTTGCTATTGCCTATTTGATTTAGAAGTATGATTTGGCTTTCTGTTTAGTTTGTTTGTAATTGAAAAGTTTGAACTTTTGATAGTAGTAGGTTTTAGTTAGATAGGGCTATGCTAGTGTAGAATTAAGTGCACCTTTAACCCTTCGGGGTGGCCCAGTGGTTTGGGCTTGGGACTTCCATGTTGGAGGTCTCAAGTTCGAAACCCCTTGCCAGCGAAAGCAAGGGGTTTGCCTTCTGGGTCGAGCTCGTTGCACCGGGCTTGCCTAGTGCGGGTTACCTCTCCTATGTGGTTTGCGAGCTATTGCATAGGAGAGGGGGTTTTACCCTGTGCGCACCCAAAAGGTAGCGACTGCGGGTTTCCTTGTCATAAAAAAATTAATTAATTAATTTTACCTTTAGTTTTCGAAAAAAGTAACTTCTTTTTTTTTCTCTTTCTCTATTTTTGTTTGTAAATTTTGTTGTTTATTATTTTGTTTTGGTGAGTTGTTTTGAACGTTTGCAAATGTAATTTGTTATTTTTTAACTTACAGCAGAAGCTTGTATGTCAATGTAGTTTTAAGTGTGTGATTTAGAGAACTTCTGGTTTTAGGGAACCCTTAATTAGTCTAACACTTGATCTCAAGGTTGAGAGGAGTCGGGAAGAACAAGATATAAAAACATTCACCTTTTAAAAAAAGAGAGTCTGAAAGAACAAGAGATTTCTCTGTTTTCCGAAAAAGAAAAACTTAGCCTACTTTCGATGAAGATGAAACGAAAACCATGAGAGACAAAGATTTGATTCTTGGCAGTAGTAGGTGATTTCTTCTCATTTTCCAAAGTCTAAGTGGACAGAGCCCTTTGGTCTTGTACTTGCAGGAGAATGCACATAGTTGGTGAAATAATCGAGATACATGTAAATTAGTTTTTTACAAAACCATTAAAAATGGGTGATAAAGAATGTCTTATAAGATAAATTAGTTGCCGCTTTCGCAAAGGAATCGAGTTGAATAGAGTGGAATGGATACAGTTTATATAGTCAATTCTAGCTAGTTTGAATTGGGGGTGAATTATAGAAAACCTCTGCCTTGCGAGATTGTTTTGCTAGCATTGGAATAGTGTGACCTCAAAACCGGAATGGATATATAGGTTTGATAAAGTTGATCCTACTAATTATGGATTGATGCATTGTTGATTGATTGTCTTTTTTTTGAGAAAGTTAACTAGTATCATAATTACATCAAAATGGTAGAAGGACAGACAAAAAAGAGATCTATCACCTATCTCCCTTCAAAACTATCTAAAAATAGGGCTAATATCCCCCTGATCCTTCGGTGTAGCATGGATACACCAAAAGTAAAAAGGTCACTTAACAGTTCATTTTTAGGCTTTGGAAGGGAATGCTTTTGTTCTCAAAACATCTCTGATTTCTCTCCCTCCATATTGTCCACTAGATGCAGGCAAGGACAATCTTTCATCTCTCCTTGTGTCTTGACTGATTTTCATCTCTATTCCAACATGCTAGAACGTCTGTAGTATTCCTTGGCATGGTCCATCTAATACCCCTGAGGCTAATGAACCACTGCCATAGTTTCTCAGTCCCTTTGCAATGCATAGTTGATTGATTGATGGTAATATTATCTTCTGTGATTATGGGACTGTGCTGGACTATATAGGTTGAGTTCAAAAACTAGGTTTGCATCTTCATATACCACTCCCTTCGTTTCATCTTGTGTGTTAATTTAAGTGAGCATAATTTTAATAATGCGAAGGAGGTTTTCAAATCTTCTTTTTTATGGGTGGTGTCCGGGACAGCTTGCACGTACCTCGACTAATTCCGTCAAGTACCTGCTACCTCCCACCAACACAGGTACTGGATAACTCTGGCCACCAAAAGAGTGTCATTAAGGGAATAAAGGTAAAATGAGAATGTTGGTAATAAAGGCTACTAAATATAGAAAGGTGACATTCTTTTTGAAACAGATGAACAAAGAAAATATGTTACATAAACTGAAAGGGAGAGAGTATTACACTTGAGGTCATTGTTGTGCCATGCCCCACTACACACTGTTTTGGTTGGAACTGGAAGATAGGATTTAGAAGGAATCAGAATTCATGAATAAGTTGGTAAAAGTATTTTTTCTTTAAATGAGAAGAAACTAAAAAGGAAATAGCTGAGCTATCATTGCAGCACCTTATTGATACTAATTAACAGTGATGTTCTCTGTGTGTTGCTTGAAGAGTCCTAGCTTAATGAGAATTAAGCAAGTGAGTTTTCCTTATTTATTCTTGCTAATGCATAACTTTAAAGTGCTTTCAAGTGTGTTTCAGTTTCATGCTTGGTATGACTAGGACAGACAATTGATTGGGTAATATAAAACTAGTTAACCATGCTGCTTTTCTTTGTGTATCACCTCATGCAGGCAAAATGTGCTTGAACAGTATATGTTTCATTAGAGAGCAGAATGACAAGTCTTAGTCCCTATTTGCTATAAAGTCATAGTTTAACTAATTTGCCACAAATGGTAGGCAAAAGAAAAGAATCTAAACAAATGAGTGATTCTCTACAAAAAGCACCTGATGATCAGTGCTACATTGAATCTCATAGGTGCAGAAAAAAGTAGCAGGAACAAGAAAGACCTCCTAATTTGTGCAAGGAGTTTATCGTCCTTTCAAAAGTTCTCCTATTTCCTATTCTCCAAATTGTCCATATAGGTTCTAGAGGAGTACCCTTGGCCCTTCTTCATTTATTTATGTTGTTTTTTTATCTTTTGTTTTTATTGTTTTGTATTTTTACGTTTTTATCTTTTGCCCTTTGGCCGCTATTGGCATCTAATTTTGTTGTGATAGCAGCAACTTTTATGTTTCCTAGTTAGAGTGCCCTCATGTTTCTGGTGCTTGATGGTTATTGTATGAGATCTGTCTACTTTTCATTACTCACTAGGCTATTATGAGAGGCTAGTATTTTTTTTTTTTTTTGATAAAGTAAAGTTGTATTCCTCAGCAAAGAGGGTATGCTGGCAACCATCAAAAAGATTTACATTAGTGACCCAAAAAAGACCAACTCAAGAAATTGCTACTAAACTTATAAAGAAGAGAAAAAATTTAAAATCTGTCCAGCATCCTCTATACCCTCCTCATTACACCAAAAACAGAAGGTCTTCATACAACGCCATTTGATCTTTTGTACTGATTCTGCAGTATTTTCCATACACCTCTTGTTTCTTTCTCTCCAAATAGTCCACCATTTACAAGAGGGTATCATGTTCCACCATTTCTTCTAGCTCTTACTCCCCCCTCTTCTCACCCAGCAACTAAGAAGGTCTGCAGTGTGTTCTGGCATTGTCCAGTTTGTGTGTGTTCTGCTTAGAAAAATGGCCCATAATTGAGCAGTGACTTTGCAATGGAGGAATAGATGGCTATTAGTTTCATTTGTCTCATTACACAGTGAACACCAGGAAACTATTTCAAAGCCTCTTCTTTGCAGCTTCTCATGAGTTAGGCATGCCCTTCTAGCCACTAGCCATGAGAAACACCTCACTTTAGTTGGCACTTTATTTTCCATACCTTACTCCATGGTCCAGAGATTTCCCCTGGAAGTTCCTTCACTTTCCTATTGTACAATCTGCAGACTGATAACATACCATCATGATTGTGTTTCCAAATCATTACATCAACTTCCAGATTTGTGCCCTTGAAATCATCTAGTGTTTGTAGCATCTCGGCTACTCTCCCTATCTCCCAGTCATTTAGTAACCTTCTGAAGCTGAAATTCCACCCTTGTTCAGACCATACCTCATTTACCATTGCATCTTGAGATGAGCTGAGGATATATATATCCGGATAGGAAGACATCAAGGAATCCTGACCAATCCAGTGATCTTTCCAGAAAAGAGCCCTGGTCCCATTCCCCACTTTGTATCTACTATTGTGTTGTAGTTGACCCCATAAATTTCTGATAGTTCTCCACACCGAGACACCATACGGGATATTCACCATATCGGAAACCCATGGGCTATTCTGGCCG
>JAJOOR010086179.1:0-18598 GCA_036250505.1 Solanum acaule | reverse complement strand
ATTTTCTAAAATAAAGATAGGCGTGTGTGCGGCATCCTCCTAAACAGGGGGAGGATTTTTTAAAACAAAGATAGGCGTGTCAAAAAACAATGTGAAGTTACCTCAATTTCATTATCCAGGTAGCTAGGTTGGGTGATCTGAGGGGTTCAAGGGTTCTCCTACTACAATTACCTCCCTCTTCCATTTGAAAGGTAAAAGTCCACCAAAGAGAGGCAAGTGCTTTCATGAATGGATTATTTGGGTTTGAAGCAGTTATTACTTTACAAAACCTAGATGAATTTACAAAAGAAGGGAACAGATTACCTCTTTTAAAGAAAGAAAAAAAGGCAAATGAGGGTTGAACTTAATTACACAAGGAAAGAAACCTCTGGTTGGAAATTGATGGAGATCAAATCATTCTCTCTTATTCTGTTCAAAAATCAATAAAAAACTTCTTTCTTTTCTTACATTACATAATAGTCAAAAAGTTTAACAATTGAATTTGAGTTCTGATAGTCAACCAAATGTTAATCATCTCTATAAATATGGTTTTAAGCAGAATGTTGTGGTGCTTACAGATCTTCTGTAAACCATACAAAATTATAAGCTCTCAACTCCTCTTAAAAGTAGTTAACACATGATCCTTCCAGTAAATTTTGCCATCACATTTCTTTGAAAGCTACCTTGAAGAACATACAGGTAAAACTACAGAAACATGGCATGTTAATCAAATGTCTAGGTTCCAAAATTAGTACCTGATTTACATTAATACACAACGTCAACGTTTTGTTGTTAAAGTCGAACAAGACTATCATTTCCCTCCAGAAAGGAAGTGAACACGTCGGAGACTGCTACACTACTTCTATACAACAACTACTAAGCCTCGATCCTAAGCAAGTTGGGATTGACTATATGAATCATCACTATCCATCTCGTTTTATCAAGAGCCCGTGCCAGTCTAATATTATTGAAAATAATAATAAGATTTGGCATCCTCTTTTATTGCTTCACTCGATGCTTCCATGACGTTAATTCAGAAGGGATCAAGTCTTCATTACATGAAAGAACAGCCTGTGCCATCAGTTTTCCAAGCAAAGCATGGTAGAACAAGCCCCTGGAACCAAGCCCTGTAAATAACCAGTACTTACATTCTGTTGGGCCGCCAATGAACTCATCTATACAACCCAAGAGTGGAAGTGATCCTTCTGCAGTGAGTGGTGGCATTGCCCTTAACCCTGCACATGTTCCTTTTACGGTCCAATTCTTTATAGCTGGATATACAGCAGATGCCTTCAGTAGCAACTCTGCAAGAGCTTTGGAGGCTTCTTCTTCTGGAACATGTCTCGAAAAATTCCTCGATTTCCATTCCCATGTTGACCCCAAATACAATGTTTGAGGTCCTTGGACAGCAAGCCATGCATCTGAAAGTATAGAGGGGCTGTTTTCTGGATAATCCTCTCTGAAGTTTATCATTCACAAATACTTCTAATTAGTTGCATGTTGGAGGCAATGGATGTTAAAATAGTTTGAACAAAAGGACACATGAAAAAGGTTTTGAGAGTTCTTTTTTTTGAACTTGGAACATGATGATAGGTTGAAAATTGAGCACAAGTCCGTCATGTTAGAATTCAGAATGGATAAACTCAATCTACCCAACTTCTTATAACTCTCTACAAATATTTCTCACCTAGAAAGAAGAATAAAGGGACAAAAGGAGCTGGAATAGCAGCACGAAGAAAGTTTGGATCAGTTGCAGTCCACATCTTGGTAGTTTTGGCTTTGCATAAGCTATTCGGGTTAATAGTCTAAATTGTGTCCATGTTTCAAAAACACATCTGCACACCATTCCCTTGACACACCTTGGTCTATGGAGTGAAATGCAGGGTTCACGAAAATGGGAAGGTAGTTACAATTAGCCTATCACAATCATGAGAGGCTAATGTACATCAAAGTATAATATGACTTCATATCAAGGTATCTAAAAATAGGACATTCAGTACTTCCCATAAACCTGTCACTACATTGCAAAAGAAATCTATTCATGATAAGTGGGGAGACTACAGAAATAAACCAATATCGACATTTTTCTCAACATGAGGATATATCAAGAATATGGAGATATTCAATGAGCAATAACACCCCTACACATGTACCTGATGTGATCAGGGAGCTGCAAGTGAGCAATAACACCCCTACACGTCTCAAAGGAAGCCTTCCAGAGAGTTCAGGAAGAAAGGCTGCTCCAGAACCTAGACATACGATCACTGCATCATAATCACCTGAAAAGAATATGCTAATCATTAGGATTTGACAAGATCATGTAAAAACAGAACCATGTAAATTCATTAATCAATCTGCTCTAAACACTAGCACAATCTGCGAGAAAACCCCTATAATAGGTCAAAACTCCAACTCCGAGCTTGACTAGACTCTACAGAAGATAAAGGTGTTCATTGTTGGAAGTCTGTCTTAACAGTATCTTTGGTGGGGCTAGAAGTGGAGTACAAAGTTAATTTTCCTTATTTGTTTAGGAAGCAAGAAATGTGGGTGATTGTGCAACCTTCTAATTTAGCTTCCATAACCTTAGAGAAACAAAATTAATTAGTTTTACCCGTGTTCTGTTGTATAAAGCAAGTAAATCATAAAGAGGCATAGTTGATTGATTGTTTTAGTTACCAAAAAACTGTTTCAAAAACATATCTACATATGAACTTTCACTAGGAACTGTTGTAGAAACACTTCATGAAGCACATTCTCATACTTCTCTTTCTTGAAAAAACTTCACCAAGTTTAAATGCATCTTCTATCTTTTTGAAAGACCAGAAGTGTCAAAAGTTTCTCAGGAACTGCTTTTCAGAATAACAATTAGGATCACCTTCCAGCCTGACCCAAAAGTTAAAAAATGTGTCTGAAAATCCACATGAGAAGCAAGGAGATTGACCGATTTTCACCAAGTAACTAGCTGAGTTAAAATATTCATACGGGGAAGCCTCCCATTTGAACTACCAAAGGAAGCCTAACAACTTGAATGGAGAACATGGAAAGAGAATACGAGAATTGAGTACCCACTTCTTGGCTTACATTCTTTCTGGTGATACAAAACTATTGTAGGGAGACAAAAATACAAAATACTTCCATAGGATAGCTACAGCTCACAAAAGGGTAAACTCCATAGATAACTTGAAGGTGGATGGTATGGAGGTGACAGATGCAGAGGAGATCAAAGAAGCTATTCAAAATTACTACAAGAACCTGTATAAGGAGGCAGAAGAGTGGAGGCCAGAATTAGTGTTACATGAAGCCACAAGGATATCTGCAGGAGAACAAGAGGAGCTACAAAGACAATTTGAAGAGGATGAAATCTTAGAAGGCATTAAATTGTGTGCTATGGAGAAGGCACCAGGGCCGGATGGATTCCCTATGTCCTTTTATTTGGCTTTCTGGGAACTTATAAAGGAGGACATCCTGAAGACTCTCCAATATTTTTATGAATATCAGAAGTTTGAGAAAAGCCTCAATGCAACATTCATAGCCTTGATCCCAAAGAAGGTTGGAGCTTCAGAGTTGAAAGATTTCAGACCTATAAGTCTCATAGGTGGAATATATAAGATTGTTGCAAAGATATTGGTTGAAAGATCAAGAAGGTGGTTAACAATTTAGTTAACAAGCATCAGATGGCATTTATAAAAGGAAGACAGATCATGGATGCAGCCCTAATTGCTAGTGAGTGCGTGGACTCGAGACTTTTTTTTTTGACAAAGGTAACAGTTTTGTCAAAAGGGGCAGAAGCAGGTGTCATGTGTAAGCTAGACATAGAAAAAGCCTATGATCATGTCAACTGGAGATTCTTGTTGAATACTCTCAGACAAATGGGCTTTGGTGAGAAATGGTTGAAATGGATTGACTTTTGCATTAAAACTGTCAAGTTCTCTGTTTTGGTGAATGGTGAACCTGTAGGTTTTTTTGGTTCTGAAAGGGGTCTTAGACAAGTGACCCTCTGTCTCCTTTCCTGTTTATACTAGCAATGGAGGGATTTGATAGCATGATGAGGATAGCATTACAGAATAGATGGATTAAAGGGTTTGAGATAGGAAATAGCAGTGGGGAAATAATGAAGGTATGTCACCTACAGTATGCAGATGACACAGTGATATTTTGTGAGCCAAAGGTTGAACAAATAGGTTACGTCAGAATGATTTTGACTATTTTTGAGGCTTCTTCTGGCTTGAAAGTTAACTGGGGAAAAACCAGTTTGTTCCCGATAAAGGAGATGCCAAATATCCAAAACTTTGCAATCATTTTAGGGCGCAAAGTTGAAAATATGCCAACTACATACCTTGGTATGCCTCTGGGCAGTGAACACAAGGCCGGGGAAATTTGGGATGGAATATTAGAGAAAACTGGAAAAAGATTGACTAGGTGGAAGGCACAGTACATATCACTAGGAGGGAGGCTCATCCTTATCAACTCTGTACTTAATGCACTTCCTACGTATATAATGTCTCTATTTCCCATACCTCCCAAAGTTATGAAAAAGCTTGATAGACTTAGGAGGGATTTTCTGTGGCATGGCTGTAAAGAGGGCAAAGGATATGAACTAGTCAATTGGCAAACAACAATGCACAGTAGAGAACAAGGTAGTTTGGGCAACAGAAATCTGAGAGCACAGAACAATAGTTTACTGATGAAATGGCTCTAGAGATACAATAGTGAGGATCATGCATTATGGAGGGAGGTAATTAGACACAAGTTTGGTGAACTCAACCCATGGTGTACCAATGTGAGCACTGATACTTATGGAGTTGGAGTCTGGAAGACCATTAGAGCTCTATGGCCCAAATTGGAAGGGAACTTGCAGAAGAGAGTTGGAGATGGGAAAAGAATAAAATTCTGGAAGGATGCTTGGAAGGAGCAAAGTCCATTAATGGAGATTTTCCAGACCTGTTTATTCTAAGCAACAACCCAGATGGCATCATTTATGAAATGGGAGGTGTTATGAAGATAGATCCAATTCCATACAGAAAGTTAAATGGAATTGTATAATATCTTTCTACTTTTGGTGTAAAGAAGTAGGTTTAGAGGATATAGATCAGTTTGTAGATTTATTAAGATCTCTGTAAGTATCTTCTTTTCTAGTTGTTGTTTTTTATCTAACACTTTTTGATGGTGTCCAGCATGTCCTTAATGCTGAGGAATACACATCTACCAGTTTCAAAAAAAAAAACTATTGTAGGGACCTAAGGAAGCTAAGGTGATTCAATAGCATACCTGCTAATTCTAGAAGATTAAGAACTGATTCCTTGTGCAAATTTAACTCTTTACATGAAATGCCAAAACTGCACTTGGATTTCACAAAAGTTTTGCATGCCAAGTAGAGAGCCTGAAAGATAATCAGAAGTAAGAAAAAACTTTAATGATACAAAGGAAAAAGACCTGTTCAGAGTTCTATAGTTACAAGATTTCTCCCTTCAAACCTCAAGATAATTCTGAGGATTAACATTCACGGCTTCAGGCATATGGAAGGCTAAGTCCAGGGGCACACACAACTCAGGTACAAGCTTCTGTGCAGCATCCTTGTGAATCGACTCAATTCTGCAGCTGGCAATGCAGTTTTGAGCATTCTACTCAAGGAAAAGAAGACAAATACCCATAATCATGAAATTACATATAAGTTTCTTGTTGCATGTAATAATTTGATGCACTCACATCATTCATCATGTGCATATTCTTCACAGAGAGCACTGGTCTCACGATTCCACTGTTGATCATTCAAAACCAATATGTTTAGACTGTAAAAAGATGGTTATACCTCTTCCATATAGTACAAAGAAAGTATAAGCACAATGAAGGACCAAAAGATAGGGGAGTGGGTTGACTAAAGTGTACATGACAGTTTCCAACTTGTGGTAGTGAACATATTTAAAGAAAGAAAAGGTTCACTTGTAAGCTCAGATAAACTGCTGCAGTTCAATGAGTGATGACTGCTGCAGAACATACAAGTTAACAGAAACAAGATTTGCTAATAGAATGATATGCTTTATCTGATGCTAAAGATAAATGGATGTCAAAACAATTTTAAGCAGGAAGGAACAGTGAATATTTATTTAAACTAAACTTTTTTGTCAGTAATTTAAACTGAAGATATTAACATCAAGCGGAAAAGGAATCACATTTTTACATCTAGAATTTGAATTTATTACCAATATACCCAAAATTATATACCAAATGTCTTAGCAGAACAGTTGAGGATTAGCCTCTTATGCCTTATTCCATTTTGGTGCCCCCATAAGATCCCTGTAGGTATATAAGACTTGGTGTTGTTTTTAGAAAAACATGTCTTTTTCTAGGTTTCCTACATTTTGGTATACTCCCTGTATTCTATTTTTGCGCAAACATCAATGAGATCTTAATATTATCAAAAAAAAAAAAGAGACGTCCTAGCAGTTCACATATTGCATGTTTTATACTACTAACCTTCTCCTGACTATAAAGTCACCTTCTTTTAGCCCAGTTTTAGGCATAGCCATGTCTAAGGACTTGGAAGATCGAGCATCTTCAGCAACATTTAGAAGCTTTAAACTTTCTTTCCAGCACTCTTCTCCCCGCCACAGAAGCTTAACTGCAAATTGTGAGTTAAATCTCAGAAAGGGATTATATCAAAATAAATTCTTTATCTTTCAGTGAATGCTGAGAGACGAATAAATGGAACTAATTTGAAGGAAGAACTCTGAAGTCCAATGAGTTGTCTCCTCCTGATAAAACCGTTCGCATGTACCTTTGGGGGAATAGGGATGAAGGAGTCCACCAGACATTCCAGATGCACCTCCACCAATGCCAACTTCATCGTATATGTCTATGCAAAAATTTGATTCCTCTGAACTTTGCTAGACAACATAAAGAAGATGCAGCTGTAATTAGCTGCCTATGCTAATTGAATGGAAAAGGAAAAAAGAAGCTGCCATATGTAACCTAGCATTAAGACTCATAGATAAAACTAATCTGTCAACGGAATTAAGCTATATATGCTAATGCCTAATAGTATAAGGATTTTCAAGACTTGGATAAAACGAATTTGTAAAAAGAAGGATCGGGCCCATTTGGACATAATTTATTTTTTTGCCTCTTCTCAAGAAAAACAAATTCCACAAAAACATGTTTGGTTAAATATTGTTTCAGTTTTTACTCCAAACTTGGAAAAGTGGTCCAGAGAAATTTTCCAATGGACAACAACAACATACCTACCACAAGTAGCGTCTGGGGAGGGCAGGATGTATGCAGACCCTACCCTATCTTTGTGGGATAGAAAGGTTGTTTCCGATAGAGGAAAACTCAATTTCCCCCAGAAAACTTCAATATTTTTTCAAGTGAAATACATGTTCAAACACAACTTCAACTTCAAAATACCCATTTTCAACATAACTAAAAATACAATTTTTTACCAATATCACTCAATTCATGTCCAAATGCCTACTAAATATATATACACCAGATATTTTTTACAAATTAATTACCCTATTTCTCAGGTTACCAATCCACTTATTATAAACAATTACATGTAATTAGCTAACACAACCTAATAGGATTGGTTTCATTAAGAGCGTTCAAAATATAAAGTAAACACACGAAAAAGCCAAAGGGGTTCAACATTACTAAATATACATTAAAAATAATAATCTAAACATGTATAAACAATGTAATTTCCGTGGGGTTCGGATAACCCTTGGCGCTACCCGACTACCCCCTGCCTAACATTATAACTTAAAAGCCTTTTCACCTTTGGATTAACGAAAAAGTTCTTAACTTAGTTGCCTCCTAAGAAAGTGCAAGTAGAACTCCATAGGCAATAACTATATGTAAAGACAAAGTGGGGAATTGGGGATACTTGCAACAAATGCCAAGCCACAGACAATCCAGCAAATCCAGCACCAAGAACAGCATATCTGAATATAAAATCCAATTCCAAACAAAACTCAAGTCAGGAAAAAAAGAAAAAAAAAATCAAAATTCAATGTATATATTTCTACATTGGCTTATTTACTAACCTGAGGAGCTTTTGTGAAACAGCAGAAAAACATCTGATAGATAAGAATGAAGAAGAAAAAGACACCCTTTTGGGAAAATAGTGTAAAAGGCCACGACTTTGTGATAATTTTGTAGAAAATAGAAATGGATTTTGGGTTATTAGCGCCATTGAAGAACCTCTAGAGGTATTGGTAATGGTGTCTGGTTTTGCAAGTCGCTGTTTAAGCCAAACCCGTTAACCCGAAATTTGGGTTATATGGAAACGGACAATTCATTTGAGCATTCTAACGATTCTAATAGTTACGTTGTATTTCTTATTTTGTTATTAATTCAAATTAAGTTATATCAGGATTAATAATTAGTAATAAGATAATTGTGAAATTAGTTATTTGAGAATAAAACAATGAAAATGAGAAAAATGCCGATGAGGTCCTTTGTGATCATTTTCTAGCGGAGAATATTTTTTATAAACAAACAACTTACTCTTTGAAATTATACAATGTATGCATGTTATTTTAATACAATAAACTAAACAACAAAAAAACAATACCATGATAATTAATTCCAAATATGCTAATCGATAAACTCAACATAACTTGTCTTCAAATCAAACGACCCCTAGCGCATTCACATTGAAAGTCTCCAATTATATAACAATACAACATAGTTAAAGTTTCACCTGATGGTATGAACTGGACACTTCTCACAAACAACAACTATTCATAGCGAGAGAGTTCCCTTATCATTATGGCCTATATGTATATAGAAATAGAATAACATTATATAAGCCCTAACCTATAGCAACTACAAAAATCGAATCAAGTCTCCATAGTGACGAAAATCTAGCAAAATAATACCTTCCCCTCTTGCAAGGAGAAATTTTTATTTTATATAATATAAAAATGAGTAATTTCCCTAGATTGTCACCCATGTTTGGGAAATTACCTAACAATATCACTTATGTTTCCTTTAGGACCATAATATCATTCAACTTTAACTATTTTTCTCAAAATATACTTGACACAAAAAAATACATTATATCTCTCCTAATGGGATGCTATGTCACATTATTCCCTTTTACTATTAACAATTTTTTTTTAAAAATCTACACACCCATATTACCCAGTAAAAAAAAATACAGCAAATCATGACCTGCTTTTTTGAAGCGTTTATGCTAAAAAAACAATATTTTTGAAGATCAAATTTGTTTATAAGGCGGTGATAAAAAAAATTGTTACTAAATTTATTGTCTTTTTCATCAGCTTCAAGGAACTAATTTAATTTTTTCTTCGATAGCAGGACTAAATTTTTGAATGGCTATAACGGCAAATACTCGTAAATGAAACATAGGATAAAGATTTTCGCTATAAAATTGAAGTAATTAGATTTTCATAATGGATTAATGCTCTCTTATAGATGCATTAACAAGTTGTCATTTAAAGAATTAAAAAAATATTATTAATAAATTAAAAAAATGTGACATGGCATCCTAGTAGGAGAGATATAATTTTTTTTTTATGCCAAGTATATTTTGAGAAAAATAGGTAAAATTGGGTGATATTATAATCCTAAAACAACCATAAGTAATATTCCTAGGTAATTTTCTAAACATGGGTGACTATCTAGGGAAATTACTCATATAAAAATATATAAAAAAAGAGTAAAGATACAAAATTAGGGAGTTTGGTAGGAAATGACAATCGGATGCTGATACATGATTGAACATGGTCAGCATTTTTTCAAAAGGTGCACCTGAGAAAACCCACTGCTCTAAGTAAGAATTTTTCTTTTCGTCTTCCGCTCAGTCAACTGGAAGTCAATCAACCCCTTTTTCTGCCGCCGGTCCTTCCTCCACCGCCGATCAACTCTGCACCGCCATCATGGGAGGCGGCGGACTTGAGAATGGCACCACCAGTTCACCGAGTGCTGAACCTTCACTGATCACAAACCAGCTTTCCGTACTGTCAATCAATGACGACGAACATTCCTCTGTTTCAGTTGAGAAAGATCCCAGAAAAATCGCTAGAAAGTAAGTTCTTTTGAGTTTCTCTCCTAAAAATGTGGATTGTGGAGTACGAGTGCTCTGTTCTACTTTGTCCTTGTGTGTGCGAAATTGATAGATAGAAGTATATATTTTTGTCAATTATATGTGTATACACACATTGAATTGAGTTATGCCGAGAATGTTAGTAACTTAGTTGGTTGGCCTACTTGTTGGGGGAGGGTTGGATTCCCTACATTGTAAATTGGAAATCCCTCCTCTGGTTTCCCTTCCCCTACCCACATTTTTCAAAAAATAAATAAAAATTGAGTTGTGCTGCTGTTTATGAGAAATTTACAGAAAGACAGAGAGAAAGATCGAAATGATCCCTTATTTTTGGCTTTAGATTCAAATTCATTCTTTATATTTCACACGAAGCACTAGTAGTCCTCCATGATTGAATTATTGGAGCACTATAAGTTCCCTGCCTGACCTGTATTTATATTTTTAAGGCTCAACTATGTAGGATCACTTTAGTATGCATTGAAGCTACAGCTCTGAATCAAAAGTTTTAAACTTTTAAGTTGAGAAGGGTAGGGAGGGTCTATTATCCCTGAGTTCCAAGTGTTGCTGTTAGTTCTAAGTATTACACACTAGATGAGCTTTGCAGTTAGTTCTAAGACTTAGGACATAGGTTCGGGCCCTGCGCCATGCGAACTAAGCCTGACATTAAGTTGAGAAGGGTAGAGATGCAGATCTATTATTCCCGTACTTCTAAGAGTTGATGCTAGATGAATTTTTCGGTCATAAAAAATACTTAGCCTTTTAGAATCCATTTAAGATTAGAAATTGATTTTTCTTTTGGTTTTGTGCATGCTTGTAATTACTCCAGCACTTCATTAGTGCTAACGTTATGATGCAATTACCTTTCTCGCGAAAACTAAAAGAAAAAATCTTGTGTCACGACCCAAATTATGATTCAAGACGCGAAATGGCACCCAATGAGCCACTATCCATTAGGAAAACCTCTAATCTAAACATGTTGATATTGAAGAGAAGATGAAACAATACTATTGAATAGATACTATACTTTCTCTTGAACCGCAATACTGTTATTTGATTAGATCATCAAATCTTTTATTTCTCTTGGGATTTCTTCAATGTTCAGTTCTACACACATCTACTTTTTTTGGAGGTAAACAACCATTATGTGGCATGGGAGTCACATCCCGTATGAAAGTTAATAGTAAACCACTTCAGCGAATAGCTTGTAATATTGCATTGCTTCTAATACTAGGACCTTTTACCGTGACTTTTGCTTGTTGCATACCTTGATCCACTACGATACCGATAACGTTTGTTGCTGTGGTTTGAGCAGCAAACAATGATCCTTTTCTCATACCTTTGAATCTAAAAGTAGCAAGAGGACCAAGAAACTACTCGACCCTGTACATCTGTAACAATGACAATGGTATTATTGAACTTGCTTGACTATGAATAACTCCTTTGGTATTCTACGTGAACCAATACGTCCATACCCGTGTAAATAAAATCTCACCATCCATACATAACGAATTGATATGGTATATTCATGTCATAATAAATGAACAAGTTTTGACATTGGATAATGTGGCCAAGAGAGGAATCTCTCTATGCAACAAATGTTCCTTATGTGGTAAGGCTAATGAGACAGTGAGACATCTCTTCTTACATTGCAACTTTACTGAGCAGCTGTGGAAGATTTTCCTTAATCTCAGAGGCATATCTTGGTGTATGCCTAGCAAGATTAATGAGACTCTATTCAGTTGGGAGATGGCTGGAGTTGGGGCTACAAACAGAGAAAGATGGAGGATGATCCCTGCTAGTATTTGGTGGACTATATGGAGGGAGAGAAACGAGAGATGTTTTGAGAATAGGAACAGCAACCTGCAGGAAGTAAAGCTTAAGTGTATTTTGTTGTTCTGCTTTTGGTGTACAAATGTCTACTCCAATGAAACTGAGTCAATCATAGATGTTTTAGGATCCATTTAGATTTGGTTCAGTTTTTGGATAGATTATACTTCCTTTCTGCTTTTGTAAATATGATTTTTCAGTACTACCTAAGTACTATATGAAATACAAATGTTACCAGTTTCAAAAAATATATGAACAATAAGAGCTGGCGTTTTTATTGAGATTATAATTCATAGGAAAGAAAATAGATGTATGGATGGAATCAAACATGCAATATTTACAGGCAAAAGTATTTAGTTATGGGGATAATCAATATATTAGTAAGGATCTAGTAGGATAGAAATAAAGCATTGGGTTGAACTCTTCTTTGGTGTCAAGGTAATAGCTGTGAATAGTCATCGACTTCTGGGAAAGAGTAGAAGGAGGAGACTTATTATGGGGCGTACAATGCATTACAAACGTATGATCATTATCCTTTAACGAGGTTATTCTATTCCACCTCTTAGAAATAAAAATATTTAATAGCATGACTATACATTTATACAAAACTTCTATCCCAAGCACATGCAATGGAACCATAGACAATCAAGTGAAATCCAATTCACAAAATAATTTAATCTATGGATAGCGTCGCTGTGGTAAAGGTTGTAATGCAGAAGGCAACATTACTGCAAGACGTAGATGAGGTCATAAGCGTCTACGGAATGAAAAAGACATATATGGCAGAATCGTAACTATTTGATATTGTTAAGTCTCATGTCGGTGGGATGAGGCAATTATGGACTCCTTATATGGATTTGGGCAATTCTCCCCTCATGAACTAACTTTTGGGGTGTGAGTTAGGTCCAAAGCCTAAATTAATAAACATATATAAACCTATGGAAGCATAATATACTAGATAGGAAGGTATAGCGGAATATCTGGCCAATATTCCATAAACCCACTAAAAGGTCTTAAGTTATGGAGCTATTAAATATGAGTACAAAATACGAGACATAACTTGAAATTAACAAAGTACTAAAGTTTGCTAATAGGAGAAGTTGCCTCCATGGTCTAGTAGTGGCTCAACTCTATTGGACAAGACTGAATCAAATTGGAATCACTGCTCTACAACTAAATCACCCCTGTTGACCTGCACTCATGTAGTAACCGCGAGCAGCGAGTCTAAAGGACCCAACAAGATTATCGACTTGCTTTCCCAGCCTACCCCTGACTCCCTGAGGCAAATCCTTAGAAATCGCCTGTAGTGCATACATACACAATAACATGGCAATACATGTGTAGAACAAACTGAAATCATGAATGTATGTAGTGACAGTAGACATGATGTGACTACAGGTTGATTGACTGCTAAAGCTGTTGTGGTGCTATGAGTTATTCCTCACTTAAGCTCAACTTGCCAACTACACAAGCATAGCTCATGCTCGTCCACACACATGAACAAGGCAGTTTGAATGCAAATAAACACACCATACATCATGCTTTAAGGAAAATCAAGCAAGCTAAGAGTTACACTCTCACTTGCTTCGAAAATGGCGAACTTCCCTTGACTTGAATATCTGAAGTCCTCTCAGACAATCTCTTCTGTCCTCAATCTATTCAAAATCACAAATAATGGGTCCAAATTAGCCCAGGAGAACTAATCCCATGATTTGAAGACACTTCAGGGTCAAGGTCAATTCAAAATTCTTCCTCACATCAACAATTTAAATAGCAAAATAAATTACATGTACACGTTACCCATTAGCTATGGAATCCCATTTTATAATCAAAATCATATTTTGATAGCAACTGGTCTGTCAAAAGTCCAAATGCATCCTTTTAGGGCTTAGGTCATATTCCCCAATTTGATATCTTAAATCACATGTTTTTGTGGTTCAAGTTCTATGAAAATCACGACTAATCATGGGTCCAATATAAGGAATCAATACCTCGAATATGAGGTTGAAAGTTGAAACTCTGAATCTCTATAATCCAAGACCGAGAACCTCTTACTCAAAAATCCCAAATTCCTTGTTAAAAACGATGCTGAAGTCTCATAGCAACTTTTAGTCTGCTGCAAGTCCTCTATTGCGTTCACATCCCTTGGCTCGCTTTTGCGATACAGTCAAGTTCAGGCTTGCAACGTGGTCGTGTAGAGAGCTCGACAGGAGTTGACCTGACCCTCAACCTTCACACTTGCACTCTATGACCTTATTTTTGTGATGAACCTTTTCGTTCCACGATCGTGATAGAGGAAGGCATCAACAACAGAAAAATCTGCAATTAATTGACCCTAACTGGTGCAGAAACACCTCCGAGCCTCTCGGTTCCCAATCCAAACATGCCAATAAGTCCAAAAACATTATATGAACCTATAGGTTGTCTTAAATCATGAAATGGCACTCAAATATTCCAAAAGAGGGTTGAGTTGTATGCCTTTGGGTAATAAACATAAAGCAGTAGAAATATGATGACATTTTGGAGAAGACGGAGAAAAAACTAGCTAAATGGAAGGCACAATACTTGTCCATTGGGGGAAGATCATTTTAATCAACAGAGTACTAGATTCTCTACCAACTTATATGATGTCTCTTTTTCCAATACCTTCTAAGGTGGACAAAAGGCTTGAAAAATTGAAAAGGGACTTCTTGTTGCCAGTCAACAAAGAGTGTAAGGGGTATAACTTGGTAAACTGGAAAACTGTCCAGCTGAGCAAGAAGTTGGGGGGCTTGGCATCAGAAATCTGAGGTTACACAATTATAACTCACTAATAAAGTGGTTATGGAGGTATAATGTTGAATACTTCTCACTGTGGAGAGGTAATTCTATGCGAATATGGGCAGACTGAACCGTGGTGAACAAATATGGAGCTGTGGTTTGGTGATCTTTAAGAGCATTATGGCATAAGTGGGAAGAGGACGCCCCATTTAAAGTGGGAATGGTGCAATAATCAGGTTCTGGAGAGATGTCTGGATTGATCAAATCCTTTTTAGAGAATCCTATCCTGATCTATTCTCCCCGTGTACCATCCAAATGCTACTGTAAGGACTGTTGGACATCCCAGGAGTGCAACTTTTTCTTTAGGAGGTATTTGAATGATTGGGAGGCGGTGAGAGTGGCAAAACCATTGAAGGAAATTGAAGTCTTTACATGTATTTCAACTGTCCCTGACACAATAAAGTGGATACATAGTGAAAATGGTGTCTTTTCCGTCAACAGAATATACAAGAGAGGAAATGGTGGAGAAGCTGGAGGAAGTTCAACTTTATGAAAGTATGTTTCGGTAAGTATAGCAGTAGCACCAACAAAAGTGAAATGCTTCTCTTGGTTGGTGGTCGGGAAGGCTTGTTTGACAATAGAAACTTTCAAGAGAAAGGGAATGCCTGTACTCCCTAGGTGTTTCTTGTGTAATGAAGTAGAGGAAACAAACAGTCACATGTCCCTCCACTGTAAATCTACATCTCAACTGTAGGCCGTTTTATCAGCCTCACTGAAGTCAAGTGGACCATGCCAGAACATACCGCAGACCTACTGAGTTGCTGGATTAAAAGTGGTGGGAGCAAGAGTCAGAAGAAATGGTGGAGGGTGATACCTGCTTGCATCCAGTGGACAGTGTGGAAGGAAAGGAGTGGAAGAAGTTTTGAAGATAGATTCAATTCTGTACTGAGTGAAATAGAATTGCATTGTATCTTTTTATTTTTGGTGCAAAGAGCAATGTATAGAGGAAGTAGATGATCTGGTAGATTTATTATTTATTATGAGCCCTGTAAATCAGTTTTATTCTTCTTCTTTTAGTTTAACTACTCTTTATTAAAATGCTGAGGAATAGAACAATATTAGTTTATGAAAAATAAAAGGGGGTTGGGTTGTTATACTTTGATAATGTTAAGTTAAACGTTTGAAATGGCAAGAGAGTTAAAATGTTGGCTGAGAAGTGGTCTGATGATACTCTTCTATTTGAGAAATTCCCTGACTTATATACATTATATAATTACCATCAACAAGAATTGCACTATAGTTGTCTACTAGTCTTCTGGTGTATGGATCTTATATTGAGAAGAAGTTTCAATGATCAACAGATAGAAGATTCTTTACTTTGGAAGGTTAAAGCATTTTCTGTCAGGGCATGCTACAATTTTTTTTGCTGAAAATGGGAGGGAACTATGAAAATTCTGGTGTATGGATCTTATATTGAGAAGAAGTCTCAATGATCAACAGATAGAAGATTCTTTACGTTGGAAGGCTAAAGCATTTTCTGTCAGGGCATGCTACAATTTTGTTTTGCTGAAAATGGGAGGGAACTATGAAAATTTGCGATGACGGAATATTTTGAAGACTGTTACACCCTCACAGTGGCTTGCTTCACCTGGACTGCAACTCATGGTGCCTGTCTCACTCATGAAAACCTATAGAGAAATGGTTTTGTCATTTGCAGTAAATGTATTTATGTGAAGAAGTGGCTGAATTAGTTGATCACTTGCTGCTCTGTTGCATTTTCACCAGGCAGAGTTGATTTTTTGTTTCTGGGAAGTTTTGGAAATCAATTTGTCATGCTAGGAAGCATAAAACAGGCCTTAAATAGCTGGTACAATTTTTTGTGAAGCAGATTCTACTGGGATGGCAGTGTCTAGTCGTACTTTCTGGAATTGGTTAGAGAAAAAAGGAACACATTTCTCATGTAAAGGCTTGGTGTTGAGTAGTTTCTATTTGTGGTCAAAGAAAAATGTTGTAACTGATTTTGTTTCACTATTTGATCTGATGTATTGCTTCAATATTTAGTTGAAAGAACTTGTTCCTCTGGTACTCTCCTAGTACCTTCTTTAGTACTTGTTAAGGTGTTGTTACAATAAAACATTTGAACTTTCAAACACCTGAAAATCTTTGTAAATTATCATACGATTTCAGAATTTAACTACATTATTTAGCTGAAAAATGATGTGCAAATATGGCATAAACAAAAAAATAGGCGCCTTTGATGATTTATAATATGATTTTACTGATTTTATTTCTTATCAGGTATCAGATGGATCTTTGTAAAAAAGCATTAGAGGAGAATGTTGTTGTATATCTGGGAACGGGCTGTGGGAAAACCCATATTGCTGTTTTGCTTATCTATGAGATGGGGCACTTAATAAAGAAACCCCAGAAGAGCATTTGTGTGTTTCTTGCTCCCACTGTGGCATTGGTGCAACAGGTTTTCTTCTTTCTTTTTTTTTCTTAACTTTTTAAATTTTTTGATATCAAGGATGTGAACTACTATACATTAAATCAAATGGCTGAATATCAAATATCTTCCCTACTATTGAGGCTGTATTTGAGAGCTTTAAGCGTAAGTGTTTCTGCCAGCTATTTTACATATCCTCTGTCTTTTCTCCGTCCAATCAAGTCTCTTTTTGATCAATAATTTTATTGATTCATGGGTGGACAGACGCCCAAATAAAAGTGACAATTTTATTCTTTGCATCGCCTAAAGAGTTTCTTTTTCATCCTTACTTTTGGATGACCACGTCCATACCATTACGCTTGCTGTTGCTTCAATGGCATCACATATATTTTGTCTACTGTTCGGATGTCATCGCTCCTTTTGTCCAAATGTCGCTCCTTTTGTTTATCATATTTTCTGATAGAAATTATTATTGATTTTGTGGCTAGTATGTAATCAATATTCTTCACATATATATAAACACTAGGTGTTTCAGGCTAGTCAAAATTAATTACATGCATGGATATTTCTGATTTTGCTGAAAACTGGTCAAGTGATTGGCATGAAAAAGGCCTACAGTTTTGCACCTCAGAGAACCAGAAAGCACTCTTCGATTTAGAATGTCATATGTTATGTCTAACTAATTTTCTCTTCTTTGAAATTGTATTCCTATTAAACTCATTGTGTTTTTTTTTTTGAGAAAGGTAACATTACTTCTATATATCCACAAGTATACTACATCAAAGTGTAGTCCCCCTCCAAAAAGTTTCACTTACATCATTCCTAGGATCTTCTAGTTACAACCAGTCAATAATATTAAACACATTTTCAGCATCTCCTATCACTACTTGCTTACACCAAAAATAATAAAGCCCTAGGCAATTAGTCTTTATCTTCTGGATATTGTTCTGTTTTCCTTCAAAACATCTTTGATTCCTTTCCTTCCAAATTGTCCACCAAATGCAATCTGGGACAATCCTCCATCTCTTCTCATTTTTTCCTGCATTTCCATCCCTGTTCCAGCATTGTAGGACTTCTATAATACTCCCAGGCTTTGTCCACCTAATCTTCCTCTTTTGGATGAACATGTGCCACAACTGATCAGTCCATTTGCAGTGTAAAAAGAGATGGTTGACTGTCTCCACCTGTTCTTCACATAGATAGCAACTAGAACGTAGATTGGGTTTCCTCTTGTTTAAGTTCTCATGTGTCAAGACTGCCTGCTTTGCCAAGAGCCATGTGAAGTAATTCACCTTGTAGGGAATTTCTGTTCTCCAGATCATCCTCCAGGGCCATCCTGCATGCTGCTCCTCCGTAGACCTGAGTTCTCTGTATGCTGATTTTACAGTGAACTCTCCCCCTCTCTCCACCTTCCATACTAGTCTATCTTCCTCTCCTGTCAGATTGGTAGCCATTTGCATTGTATCATGAAATCTTGCTATGGTTGTCATCTCCCAATCATTTAGGCCCCTTCTTAG
>JAJOOR010086178.1:0-21286 GCA_036250505.1 Solanum acaule | reverse complement strand
GTAATGCCTTTTGGTTTAAAAACTGCTCCTCCAATTTTTCAAAGAAAGATGGATAACATATTTAGAGATTATAAAAGTTTCATTCTAGTATATGTAGATGACATTTTAGTATTTAGTAACAATACTAATGAACATTTAGGACATTTACAAATAGTGTTTAAATTGTTTGTAGACAATGGAATTATAATTAGCAAAAAGAAAATGGAATTGTGTAAGAATTTTATAAAAATTTTAGGGGTAGAAATTGGAGATGGAAAAATAAAATTACAACCCCATATAGCAAAAAAAGTCCTCGACATGCCAGATAAATTAGATAATACTAAAGAATTACAAAAAATTCTAGGAATACTAAATTATGCACGGAGTTTTATTAAAGACCTAGGAAAAATAGCAGGACCCTTATATTCTAAGACTGGAATTCATGGGCAAAAAACTTTCAATAATGAAGACATAAAACTAGTACAAAAGCTCAAACAAATGGTTAAAAATATACCAGATTTAGCCCTCCCACTAGAAAGCGACTACCCAATAGTAGAAACCGACGGAAGTCTAGAAGGATGGGGAGCAGTACTAAAAACAAAGAACAATAAATATGAAGACAGGAAAGACGAAAAAATTTGCGCCTATCATGGAAAGTACAAAGAAAAAGGAAATATGAGTAGTATAGATGCAAAAATTTTAGCTGTCATTTATGGACTAAATAGTTTTAAATGATATATTATTAATTTAAAGGAAATTTTGGTAAGAACTGACTGCGAGGCTATTGTAAAATTCCGCCAAAAAATAGAAGGAAAAAATAGTAGTAAAAGAAGATGGCTAAATTTTTTAGATGCTACATCAATATACAATATATCTCTAGAACATATAAAGGGAAAAGACAATTCCCTAGCAGATCAGCTAAGCAGACTTATGAAAACTAATTGTTTATTTTCAGAATGAGTACAGGCAAAGACAAGGCGTCCAGCTCAACTAACAGTGGACAAAAAGACAAAGACTTGTATCTGCAGACTTTATTAAGAAATACTTTATTTCAACCACAGACGAGATTAGAAGAAACAAGACTAAATACTGCAAGCACCGAGAGACTATACTTTGGGAAACAAAATTTAATTTTTTATCCCCCATCTAATCTAAGTTTCAGGGTAAAACCAGAAACAAAGATAGATAAACCTCAAAGATGCCTAATAGACAACTTGTGGATAGCATACAACAAAGTTCCTAGAGACAATAGTTACTTCATCTCAGTAGTGAATTCTTTAAGTCATTACTTTACAGACAAAAATGAAGACAAAAAATTCAGATTCTACGTAGTAGTTCAAGGAAGAGTACCAGGAGTTTTTCAGACATGGATAGAAGTAATAGACTCAATTAAAGACATTCCTACTCCACTTTTTAAAGGATTCAACGATTTCAATGAAGTACTAGACTACGCTAGAGGAACTCTCGGACCAAATTATTTCATAAGCCCAGCTTTAAGACAAACTACAAGACCTTTTCTGCAATACAATATCCAAAAAGACACTGACGAGATAATTTTTTGTGATCATTGCTCTTCAATGACTGAGGGATTTAAAAGACTAAACCAGACAATTGAGAAACTAGAAACTGAGAAAGGAAAGATGACTCAACATATCCACTCATTACAAGAAAGAATACAACTTTTACTTAAAACCTACCAATCAAACCATACCATTGCAAATACCATACTATCCCATAGAACAACCAAAGAGTTCTCCAACTCATTTCAAAATGGATAAGACGGGTGTACATTCCCCAATGAATGTAGAAAGAGCTATTGTACCAGCTAATGGTACAGCTAGTTCCGGTCAAACGGTAACGGGTAAAGACTCATCAAATCCGTTGACGGCTGACACTTTGCCAAAAAGTGTAAGAATTTTGCTAGCAAGTTTCAATACGGTGGCAGAGACAAGCAAAAAAGCTAAGGGTTTTTTACAAAATAGAAAAAAAAATAAAAAAATAGAAAAAATAATACAAAGTTCCCTTGCAAATTACTTAAAGAAAAAACTAAGGAAACCATACAAGAAAAAACTATACATCCCAATCCAGAACCAGCAGATTCTGAGCCTGAAGACACAGTTGAAGACACAAGAAGTAGAAGTGATGAGAACGATCCATCAACAGGCCATTTTTCACAACACTACGACCTAAATGACGATGATGATTCAGGAATGAGTTTTGATTCCGAAGCACTACACAACCTGGATACCTAGAAAATACAAATACGTAAGCAATGATGTCAACAGAAGAAGACAAAAAAGAATTTGTAAGCAATGACATCACAAGTCACTACTACTACTCCACTAAGACTCCACTATCAGACAAAGAAAGGACAACTCCACTACTCCACTAAGACTCTACTATCAGTCAAAGAAAGGACAACTCCACTACCCCACTAACAAAAAAATACAAAGAAGGACCATTAAAATTTGAAAAGGCTTCACAAGCCATGTGACGATGGGGCCCAAAGAGCACCCGGCAGGTGAGAAAGTTTATTTGAATTTTGAAATCCGAATTTAAGATCCGGATCCTCAGCTATAAATAGAGGACCATTTTCCACAAGAAAGAGAGAGCGAAAAAAAAGCAGAGCATACAACAAAGGCTTGGCTAAGTAATAGTTCTTGTTTACATATTCCCCTTCCCTTTCAAAATAAAAAGAATGTGAGTGTTTGTTGTGTTTGTACAAAGAGTGTGAGTGTTTATTTTCCTACAAGTACCTGCAAGGTCACCCGGGGACTCTCGAAAGGGAAACCTCATTCCGACCATTATCATGTAAGTAGTTACCTGCTTTCTAGATCTTAGTAATCTTCTCCCTATATAAATGTATGTACTGTTATGATGTATGTATTATGTATAAAATAATGTTCATATTAATTTGATGTTAACATGTTCATGTACTCTTTAAATTATTCTTAGTAAATGGTTAGTTCTTTACCTTCTTAGTAACCTCGATGGATTAACCTGTAAATACCTAGGGAGGTTGAAAGTCCGCCATGGTCAGAAAACCAAAAGGACTGTGTATCCCAGGGTGTGGTTAAAGAAGCAGGTTCTAAGAATATGGGTTAAAGAAAGGAGATGAAAAGACTAAGGTAAAGAGAGATGAACATTTAAAAAAAAAAAGTAATTTTGGGAGAAATTACCTGGATTTAGCAACAAAATACTACTAAACTAGATATGGAACAGGAAGAGGAAGTACTGAGTAGGAATTTACAACAAAAATTTTACAACCGCAGCATACAACAACTAAGATTTTACATCGCAGCATTCAACATCCTTTATCTAATACTTTAATCTTAACTTAGTTTTATTTATTTAAACGTATTTTAATTGTTTAAATATGTGTATGTGTGTGTGTATATATATATACATGTACCGCCCAAATATGCTCATTGAGTCGGTCCCCGGTGGATAAAATCATCTCTAAGCTGAAGTGAAGAAAAAGGCCAAGTTATTGCAAAAATGTGGAATTTCATTCTATAAGGTAGGGATTTAGTTTTTAACTAGAAGCTCAACATAGAGTTGATCGACAAGTTAATCCCGAAATGAGTTGATCGACAGGTTAACCCCGAAATGAGTTGATTGACCGGTTACCCCCCGTAGACCCCTAAGCTCGGGGGAATCGGAAACTATTGTATCTTTTTTAAAACGACAATCTCCCTTCATTTCCACAATAATGTTTGCTTATGAAACCTTTTTTCACGTGGTTCTAGTCTCCTTTCAATTGATTTACAAAGGGGAACAATAAGAAAAGCCCTAGGATGAGTCATCAAATTTCTTAGCCTAGAGAAAGCTATCAGAAAGCAAGCCAATGAGCTAATGATGACTAGCCTTTGACTGAAGGTTGGGTCGGCATAAGGGATAAGCTAGTCTAGCTAGATTCTATGAACCTAAAGGGCTAATTTACCAGCTTGACATTTGTAAGGAAAAAAAAAGACTTTAAAAGAAAGCTTGCCTAATCCCTTAGAAAAGTAAAGGTGTAACAGCCCGTATGCTAGGAAGACCAAAATGTGGAATTCCAGAAGTTGCAGGTGCCACTAACGGGGCAACCAACGGACCGTAGGTTGACCCACAGACCATAAGTTGGCTCTGTGGTTGGCCATCTGCAGCCCCTCCCCAGGAAACCAAGAAAAATTCTTCTTAGGGGCGACCCACGACCGAACTCACGGACCGTAGGTCAGACCATGGGCCATGGTCCTGGTTCGTGGATCAAGACTTCTAGAACCCCTCATCTTAAGTCGATCGACGGACAAACATGACGGGCCATCAGTCAGTCGACGGTCCGTCGGTCAGACCTGTCGATTGGCCCCGACAACTTTTAAGTCAAGGGTCGTTTGTCTTTTCCCTATGAATCAGACACCTAAACTACGTCGTTTTGATCAGTTTTAGCTTAGTAACTTAATCAGACTTTACCCTAACCAATTCATTTTAAAAAAAAATGATCCAACCAAGCAAAGGAAGAGAGAAAGCATCGACAAAACCCTCTCCAAGAACGCAACAAGTTTCCCTAAGTTCCAGCCCCGAAATTAAAAGATTTCTCTGTGGGATTCATCACCAGGTATGTGAGATTTCACTAGTGGGTTCCTTTCAACCATTAGATCCTTAGAATTTAGTCAAATTCTTGATTCCCTTCATTATGTTTAGACTTAGGGTTTCTAGAACTTCAAATTATTATTGTGATTTAGCTGATAGAGTAATCGTAATCAGAATAATACATTTTTGTAACTATGTTGCTTAATTCTTGCATGAAATTCAGAACCCTAGTTGTGTAGATTCGTTTAGTTCATGAATTACACTTGCTTGGTCAATTTATACAGATATACATGCACCAGTTTTCAAATGTTTCATTATCAGTACTTAATGCTTCATTTTTAGTTAGCATGTCAGAATCTTAAGATATTTAGTTTATTTCAATTGTGTTGTATTGTACGCATTCTAGTTGGGAGTAGGCTTAATACCGAGTGGACTAGGGTCAGTCACCCTCATAGTCCCAGAACTACGTGCCTCAGTAGGTTAAGTTCCCTCTGTGGGCATTATAATTAGTGATCACGCTAGTTATGCCTTTATACCCCTGGCAAGGTATATTGGGCCCTCTCGATAGGGCGTATACATCTGACTCCATGTTTAGCTCACTTGGTTTTATGTCGGTTAATAGTAGCTCCCACAGTCAAATTCTAGTGCATTGACCAGTTATATTTCAGTATTCAGTTTCAACTTGTCATGAACTTGGTCATTGCATTTATTTTAGTTCGTGTTCAGTTTGTTCAGTATATTCTTCATGTTCATCTTATATCATTGATCAATATGCTTTATTCAGTTATGTATATATTGTTCAGCTTTATCCTATCCTGCATGCTCAGTATCTTTCAAGTACTGACGCATACTCTACGCTACATCTTCTCGTGATGTAGGTTCAGGTCCTCGGCATTTAGATCGTGTGTAGATCGGTTCCCGATCCATATTCATCATTATTAGTGGTGAGTTCTTATTCTTCGAGGATGATAAACATGTTTTATTTTGCTAGAGTTAGTTGGGGCATGTCCCAGCATATCTAGTCAGTTAGAGGCTTATTTAAGACATAGTTAGATTCAGTTTTAGATTTGAGTTTGATCTTTCAGTTGTTATTAAACTCATAGTTTATATATTCAGACAATATTGGGTATTCCCCATCATTTCAGTTAATTATGGTTTTAAGCTTCGGCATTGTATTTCTCATGTCATTTTATCTTAGTCTTCTATGATATGCCAGCTCAGGGTTAGCTTGGGGTCACTCGTGATCCTAGGTCTCGTGTTACGTCAAGGGGGTAGCTTCGGGGTGTGACAACCTTGGTATTAGAGCCCTAGGTTTAAGAGTCCTAGGATGTCTGAAAAGCCGCACTAAGTAGAGTCCCTTTCATGAGTGTGAAGCACGTCACACCTATGAGGGGGAGGCTACGAAGTGTCTTAGGAAAAAACTGCACTTTTTGTTATTCTTATTGTGCGTGGGTATGATATTCTTTGTAACTCGTTGTTATGCATTTCAGATCATGCCTCATCGTAGAGCTTACGCAAGAAATGCTAATGCCCACAACACTAAAGTATCTCCTCCAGTCCTAGACCATGAGATTTCGAATGCAGAGTTTCAGAATGCCATTCAGCTTTTGGCCCAAATTGTAGCCAACCAGAGCAATCAGAAGGTTCCAGTTCCTGCAAATGCTAGTGGTGGATCAGTGGCAGCTAGGGTCCGTGATTTTGTTAGGATAATATGAATCCACCTAAATTTATAGGGTCACAAGTTGGTGATGACCCCCAAAACTTTATTAATGAGGTCAAGAAGATCTTTGGAGTGATGCAAGTAATTGGGAATGATAGGGTAGAGTTGGTGTCCTACCAGCTCAAGGATGTAGCTCACATTTGGTTCACTCAATGGAAGGAAACTAGGGGTGAGAATGCAGTTCCTATGACTTGGGAGTATTTTACCGGAGCTTTTCCAGACAGGTTCTTTTCCAAGAGAGTTGAGAGAGGCAAAAGCTAAGGAGTTCATAAATTTGAGGCAAGTATCTATGTCATTCCACAAGTACGGACTTAAGTTCACCCAACTCTCTAGGTATGCTCCACATATGGTTGCCGATCCCAGGGCACAAATAAGTAAGTTCCTTTTTGGGGTATCTGACTTGGTGAAGACAGAGTGAAGAAATGCTATGTTGTTGGAGGATATGAGTATCTCTAGGCTCATGACTCGTGCTTAGCATGTTGAGGGATATAAGCTTAGGGAACAAGCTAAGGACAACAAGAAGGCTAGGACAAGCCTTCAGCTCCAGCACGTTCATCAGCTAGTATTCCATCCCCCAGGTTTCGACAGGATCAGAAAGGTAGGTGATGAGTCCACAAATTAGACTCAGTTAGGGCTATATTTTGATAGAATTTGTGTCCTCAAATTCTTGTTTTGTCTCAATATCTGATGAAAACCCTTAAGTTTCAGGTATTTGGAGTTTGAGGGAAAACATGGACACGACTTAGCAAAAAGGAACAAAAGCAATTGAAAGAACGAAGAAATAAAGATCTGAGAATCGCCGAACCCATTTGGTGATTCGCCAAAAGGTCTTATCCTCTCCTTTTGTTCTAGTGTGATGAGCCCCGAAGGAAAAGATCAAATCGGTGGTGAAATGGAGCAGTCGGCGTAACGCCGAGTAGTTCTGCGAAGCAGTATTATACCCCCTAATGATCTAGGATGCGAAGATGTTGAAAGCAAGAGCTGAAAGGTGATGAAGCAGACCAAGGGGTAGATCACCGAGTGTATCGGCGATCCCGACTAATTGTGCCGAATGGCTCATTTGCAACACACTTTCTGAAAACTATAAATACTAGTTCAGTTTTTATTATTAGTAGTCAGTTTTAGTTGTATTAAAATTTTAGAATACAATTTTGAGAGAAAATATTCTCTCTAAACTTGGAAAGGGTTTTGAAGAACTTAAAGATTTAAAGGGTTTCAACTCTAAGAATTTGGACTTGGGTCTTGTGGATTCTTCACTTTTGACTTGTCTTAAGACTTAAATGTTCATACCCATTTGAATGCAAACTTATTTTGGTATAAATTTCTATCTCTTTTACATGTCTATCTAAAACCCTAATTCTTGGGGTGTGATTTTGTGAATATGGGTTAGATTATCTGTTGGGTCTTGCTTGTTGATGGCATATTTGTTGGGTAAATGTGATTTCATTTAGTAGTTGTGATGGAACTTAATGAAATTGTAGTTGTAAATACAATTTCACCTTTCTGTTTTTGGCTTGCTCGAGAGAGAGGTCATAAAACTAAGACTACTAAATTGATGGCCGGTGGGAGTGGGTCGACATGAGGTTTAGCTCGAGAGAGTGAACCTTATTCCTTCTCCCACACACTCAGCTCGAGAGAGTGAACCTTATTCCTTCTCCCACACACTCAGCTCGAGAGAGTGAGTGGGCTAAGGCGGAGGCTGTTCTTCATGTGGCAAGTGGGTGTCCGAGAGGAACTCATTTGATTCGGGGTAAGTTGCTCGAGAGAGAATTTACCCCTACTATAGTCTAGCCTAGTCATAAATATTCAATGGATTTATTATCAAAAGCATGTACCCAATAGTTTAGTCTATCCCGTATTCCTATCACATCCCAAGAACTCTCTCTCCATGATTAATACTCTTTGCATTTTTGTTGTTTTTGCTTACTTGTCACAAACCCCCCCCCCCCCATTGTTAATTGACACCCCTCACTTTTAAACTTCACAAACTCACACCAAGGTAGTATTTTCAATATTTTTATATTCCATTAGTATTTTAGTTGTTGATTGGTGCTTGGAACTAGGATTTCTTTGCCGCCTAGCTTTTCAATCGTATTTTAATCGGCATATAAGGTTGGTTTCCGAATCCCAAGTTCACATTCAAAAATTTTGTACTCATTTGCAATGATTGTATCATGTTGTTGTGTGCTGGGCCTCTCTGATAGAATTAGAATGCGTAAATGCATATTTGAATTTGCAAATCTTGCCCTTATTGTTTTGATCGTCAAATGCCCATAATATTTGTGCTTTTAAATGAATGAATTTACATTGGGTTTTGCTTGCGTGTTGTTTAGATTAATTTCGGTGAAGTCTGAGTAACCCATGTTGTACTAAATGACGAAAATTGATTAATGATAGAGCGGGTGACAACACTCTTAAGAGCAAATATCACCAAATGGCTAAATTTGGCAAAATCGAGAAAAATCTGAGTATCCCGGGGTGATGGGTAGTACGGGTCTTGTTTGAATTTCATTAGTGCATGCTTTGATTTTGTTATTGTGGGTTACGGGGTTGGATTTGAGAAGGTGGGTTGAAAATGGGAACGTTGAGCTGTTCGACGAGCTGGGTCGAGCTCGCCGAACCATTCGACAGTTCACCTAATGACCCCATCTCGCTATTTAATTCATACTTTATGTGTTGTTTGAGTCTGTAACATTCGGCGAGAAGCCTTTGGTTGCCGAAAGCACTCGGCAACTCACTGAAAGTACTCTTGATTGCACTTTGTATGCTCCCCTAAACCTCTGTTGCACTATAACTTTCGGCGGACAAACCCATGATCGCCGACAGTCGCCGAAAGGGCCTTCCATCACCGACTTGCTAGAATTTTTAAGCCAATCCCTTCGGCGAGCCCGACTTAGCTCACCAAATAGGTTCGGCGACTCGCCGAATGGATCAACGAGATTGTCTGCAATAGATTTTCTGTGTTTTTGTTTGAATTTACTCCTAATTTGTCCCGATCTCTTGCAAATATTGTACGCACAAATCTAACCACGCAATCTCAGAAGAAAAACACATGGCATAATCATAAACGGAGGGGGGGGGGGTTAAATCCTCCCAAGAGGAGAGGAGAAGAACCCCCACCGGGAGACAAAGGCAAAAGGAAGAAACATATAGCTAGAGAATGAGTAGCAATTGAAACCCAGGCTAATTTTTCAGAACCAGAAGATGAGCAGCCTCTTATAAACCGAAGGGATGAACTCCGGGCCAGATCTCACTCCACATCCACTAATATTCCCTCAGCTTCCACTCCTCCGGCAACAGACTCCGTGCTAGCGCAAACACTTCTAGTGGCCCCTGCACTCCCTATCGTTCCTACTCCTAGACTACTGAACAAACTGATAGGTGAGGGGGGTACAGACCATTCTAGAATAGAATCTATTATCTACGGAGGGCCTGGAAGGCAAGCATCTCGATGTGATTGACACCCTCCGATACCATGAGTTTGAGCAATTCACAAGACCCCGAGGCCCTTACATTCCTTCTTGGGTTAGGGAATTTTACACATCTTATGGGGAGTCGGTGCCCAAGAACAAGAAGAAAGCAAGCGAGTTTAGACCGTTAAAGTCGGTCATGGTTAGAGGCAAGGAAGTTGAGTGCCACAGCGAGTATATTAACATTGAATTGGGTAGACTGCTACACTCTGCACTTCCCTACGAAGGGTTGCCTATTGTTCAATCCCTAGATGACCTGAAGGGTTGGCTGGCTCCTCTGATTTCTGACACCATCCCGAGGTGGATGGATGCAGGGGCACCTATTGAGAAAAGGGATTTGAACATCGCTGCTAGGTTCTGGTTTGGTTTCATCAGCAACACCATCATGCCATCCCAGAATGAATCCATTTTGCACCATCCTAAGACAGCTTGCCTTGGCTCTATCATGTCCAGGAGGCGCATCGATATGGGGATGTTGATTTCACAAGATATGGCCATGAGGGCCAAGCAGAAGCTGACTTCTCTGTCATTCCCAGTCTTGATCACGGAGTTGTGCCAGCATGCTGGAGTACCTCGGGATATTAATGTTTGCCATAATCAATGACACAATTTCCAATTCAAGTGTCTACGATCGTGCAATAGTATAATAACCCAACCAAGGGTTGGGGTCGTCCCAAGGGAGTGGTTTTGAGAATTAATAGAAAAATAAAATTTAGCTCTAACTAGTCGTAGCTAAAGATAAGGGTGACATAAAAGTGTCAAATATCAAATGGGGTTTTTGTCACAAGTAAGTAAAAATAGCAAAAATTAACAAGAAAACCAAGTATGGGGAAAAGTTCTTGGGGTGTGACCGCAATACGAGTTGAGATAAATTGTTGGGTAGATGCTTTCTATAGGAAATTTGCAAGATAATGGTGACTAGGCTAAGCTTTAGATGGAAATAAGTTCCCTCTCGAGCAACTTACCTCGTTTCAAATGCGTTCCTCTCGGACACCCTTTTGCCGCCTGATGACCAGCCTACACCTTACCCACTCACTTTCTCGAGCTGAATGTTAGGATATGGGACTAGGGCTCACCCTCTTGGGTAGAACCTCATGTCGACCCACTTCTTAGGCCATCAGTCTAGTCGTCTTGGTTTCGTGACCTCCCTCTCGAGAAGCCGAAAACACATGAGTGGTTTTGTATTTGCAACTACAAACCCATTAAATTAAACCACAACCACTTGGTGAAATCACCATTAAAATACATCTAACCTATCAGCAAGCAAAATCCAACAATAATATCAACGCATATTCGCTAAATCACACCTCAAGAATAGGGGTTTTTAGCCACACATCAAGAAATAACAAAATACACCTAAAATGATACTACTATCAAATGGGTATAAGAAATTAAACCTTGATTTAAGCAATGGAAGAAGAATGGAGAAGACCCACTTCCAACTTGGGGAAGATGAAATATTTCTTTCTTCAAGTCTCCCAAAAACCCTCTCCAAACTTGAGAGAAAATATCTAAAAAAGTACTATTCTATTGTGAAAATTATAATAATGGTTCCACTCCCAAAAATTAATAAAGAGTTTAGTATTTATTACCATCAGAAATTAGTGCTGACGGATAGTTCGGCGAGGTTAGTCGAGTTCGCTGAATGACTCGGCGACTCGCCTTTCTTTTGTCTTATCGCCTTTTCATGCTTGCCTTCAGCATCTTCACGTTCTGGACCATTGGGCGGTATAGTACTACTTCGCGGAACTATTCGGTGTAGCGCTGATTGCTCCTTTCTTCATCTTTTTTATCCTCTTCCTTCAAGGCTTCACGTACTAGAACAAAGGGAGGAATCTGTCCCTTTAGCGACTCGCCAAGTGTGCTTGGCGGAGCTCAGGCTTCAGCTTCTTCGTTCTTTTCAGCCTTTTGTTCCTTTTTGCATCTAAGTGTCCATGCTTCTGCTAAAACTTCAAATACCTGAAAGTTAAGAGTTTTCATCAGATATTGAGACAAATTAAGCATTCGAGGACACTATTTCTATCAAAATAAAGCCATAATGAGTCCAATTTGTGGACTCATCAACACCCCCAACTTAAATTATTGATTGTCCTCAAGCAAACTCAAGTTCAGCTATTCAAAAATGGTGTCTCAAACAGTACACAAGACTAAATCATGAATGCACACGACAAGACTCAATTTACTTATTCAAGGATCAATTGTGTACTCAAAGATTCAAGTTGTGACACACAATTACCAAAGATTCGCATGATCGTAATACTTGCTACTTGTGCAAGTTCAAGCTCAACAAAAAGTATCTAAATGCCCTCACGTAAAGAATGATTCCATATTCACACATAAATGTTAATCAATTCGAGATTAGGAATCAAATACAACGCTCACACTCAAAAAGAGGAACACAATGCATGTTTTCATCCATAGGTTTGCCCTTATTTTCCAATCGATTTTTGATTCAGCTTACTCAAGATCAAAAAGGTCTTTCTAAGGCTTGTAGTGGGGATGAGTGCAAAGTTACAGTCATTTAGGCTCAGTGACTTTTCCTCGTGAGATGTGGTATTCTCAAGGCATTCCATTCTTTTCCTTTATCAATTCTTTTTCTAGTGCTTCTAAGTCACCTTTTTATTCACCTCCATGGATTGCTTGGAAACCCGATTTCCTATGTACTTTATTCCACTTCTTTTTTTTTAATTGAAGAGGTTTCCATTTTTATGCAATACCATCGGTTAAGGGGGACTTTTCTTGCACTTTTTGACTTCTCCTTTTCCTTTTCACCACACCCCCAACTTAGGCTTTTGGCCTAAGTTGGCTATTCGCTAAATCACCAATCGAGAGAATTATAGGTAGTGGGTTAAGTAAGGTCTAGGGTTCATCGAGGTTCTTCCAAAGAAAGGTAAGGCTCAAAGGGTGTTCAAAAGAGTTTCACACGCTCACGGGTAGGCCACAAAAGAGGTATAAGTCAACTTTGGCTCACACTCTTTAAATTGCCTAAGATCATCTCAAGAGGACACCTTTCTAAATCAATCAGACTAACGGGGAAAATTATAGGTTTATTCATACATGGTTCAAAGCAAGCTAATCACACAATGCACCGACACTTAAGCCAACCAAGACTACACACTTTCGCTAGTGTGCAACGGTCATTACAAGAGAATCAATTTGATAAATGACTAATCACAATGAGATGCAAAGAGTTCACATATTATTTATGCAACTTCATTTGGCCTCATCGTAGCTATACATTCATGTTTGTTCAATTGATCGAAATTGAGACTCAAATTTTTGCAAAAGAACAATCACATTCAACTCATGACGGGTGGCAAAAATGTGCGAAAAATTCAAAATTTTTTGGAAGGGTTAAAATCATGCAATTAAAAGTAAAAGGGAGCCATGAGCTCAAACATCCACAAAAAGCAGTGTAAAAACAATTTTAAACAGAACAACCCAAATATATACAGACCAACACAAATATCAACACAAAAGGTATGGGCCTCACCCCACCATAATTAAAAGTGTTTGTCCTCAAATGCAAATAATGATAATATCCAGAGTTGAAGAAAGGTAAAACAAAGAGAAAGGTAAAGAAGAGTCCTGTCTATGCAGTCTCTCTATCTTCTAGGGCATTAGTGTCGGATGCATCTCCCTGAAGTAAAACAATGGTCCCCGGAGTATTGTTGTTTTGGTCCCCATTGTTTGTCGTTGCCTCGACCTCTGCAGCAAGATTAGCTGCAATCATCTGATCTATCTCATGAGCTGCTCCGAAGGCCCGAATTACATTAACTAAACTTCAAGCACATGGAGGCACATTAGGGTCAATGTGAATTCGTCTCTTTTCCTGGCTTCCTTGGTATATTTTCTTTGTCTGGCTAGCTCTGCTTTCTTTTCATCATTTTTAAACTCTCGTGCTCTTATGTGCCTGGGTGGATCATTTCTCCCTACGACTTTTGGTCTAGCCATTTCTGCAAAGACTTCGAGTATGAGTTAGATAGTAATTCAAACAGGAGCAAAAGGGTGTTTCTGAGTGTGGAATCGCTTAGCCAAGCTAGTTGGCGAAGTGTTTATCTTGTTAGGCTAATCGTTGAAATTAAAGTACAAGTGATACAAGGGCGCAAACAAAGGGCGAACAAGAGATCTTTCGGCAAGTCGCCGAGTGCATTATGTGAATCAAACTGACCGCCGAAAGTCACACATTAATCAGTACATAAATCATTCAATTAAAGGTGAAATGGGGACGTTAGGTGAACCGCTGAGCAGTTCGTCAAATTTTGTTCATCTCGCCGATCAGCTCACGTGTCCATTTTCAACCCAGCCTTTCAAATCTCACCCCGCAATCCCAGATAATGCAACTTATGCTTATATAACTCAATTTCAACAAAGACCCATATAAACTTCTATTCCCACAGCGTAACAATTCAACTCAAAGCATAGATAAGTGGTAATCACTCAAATCATGCAGAAAATACCAAATCATAATCGATAATATATGCAAGCCCAGTAACGTAGAGACTCAGTAGAGATTTTATACTATCAGTCATTATGCAAATGAGTAAAAGATTTTGATCACATAACTGAGGGGTTCGATTACCAACCTTTGATGCCGAATTAGATAGTACTGACTTACTAGGCAGAATTGTGATCCTAATCCGAGCATAATCTGATGCTTAAAATACTCTAAAAGTGCAAGAATTATAACTACTAGAGTGAGAGTGTGAGTTTGTGAAAAGGGACGAAGTAAAAGAAAGTAAATGAAATGGAACTTTTAAACCCGTGGCTAGTGACCGTCCAATTTCTGCTCATTCGGTGATGTTAGTCGATCTGGCTCATTCACTCGGTGAAGCACCGAATATAACATAATTTTTAGTTTAGGTGGGCAGTGCATCAATGGTCTTTTTTGAGATTGCCAATTGAGTTGGCGATGCGTCGACGAAATTCACACTCCACCAAGTTTTATAGACTCAACCTTTAAGATGTATTGCGTTAAATGGTGGGAATGGTCGGGCACGCCAAACTTGTCAGTGGTCCACCAAACTGAACTGTTACTCGTCTCCATATATCTTTTCAAGCACTTTCCTTACTCAATCTGTACAAACAACACACTATTATTTTATCAAGATAACAAAAGACAAGTAAATGGTTTTGGGTTGTTTTCCAAACAACGCCTTAGTTAACGTCGTGACACGACGCAAGTTAACCTCTAAACCTCACTCTTTGGGTTAGCTGTAGTATCACTAGGCAAACCCCCTTGCTGTCTCGGGTTGAGATGAGATGAGATATGACCCATTTGGGTCTGCAACTGCTTGATTGAAACTGAATGAGAGGTGACGGTCTGGCTGAGGGTAGACACATCTTCTTTAATGCCTTTTAGCATTTTGTCTGACCCTTCAACTTTGTTTAGGATACGCGAGAGCATATCCTCGGACCTACCACCTACCGAGTCCTTAGTCTTTTGTCGCTCATGGGGAGACACATATATGTCCTTGTCCCTATCCTTCCAATTAGGATTTCGGTCTCTCCATTCCCGATCCTTCCATCCTTCGTCTCTAGCCCAACCTTGGTTACCACCCTGCCTTGTCCCTATCCTTCCAACTTTGTCCTTGTCCCCATCCTTCCAACTTTGTCGCTTATATAAGGCATCGAAATTTGCTTCCTCAGGATTTGTGCACCCGACCCCCACAACATTCATACCACGGGCACCAGCCCCCATGACATTTTGGATAAAATATCAAGTTGTGTCATGATTTTGGCCATATTTTGGTCTCTCTCATTTTCTTTTTCCACCTGCTCCTTAGATAGCTGAAATGTGACCGGTGAGACCTGGTCTTCGTGGGTGTACCATGCCCTGTTGATGGTTGTCATACCATCGAGAAGTTGGGATGCTACTGCATATGGTTGCTGCATTAAGCCTCCGGGCAAAAGTTGGTCAACTACACCTTTGTTCACCGAGTCTAGACTCCGATAGAAGTATTGAAGGACCACATTGTCAGGCAGACCATGAGTTGGGTGTTGTAGCACCAGTTTTTTAAATCGGAGCCAAGTTTCGTGCAGAGGCTCTCCATTCAGACGCTTAGAGCTTTGGATGCTATCCCGAATAGTCATCATCTTCGAGGGAAGGAAAAATGGCACATTAAATACGGTGACCAACTCCTCCCATGAAGTGATCGAGTTACGTGGCAACTCAGCTAGCCACTTGCATGACTCCCCCATCAATGAGAAAGGTAATAGCCTCAATCGGACTGACTCCTGAGAGATGTTCTTGAACAAGAAAGGTCCGCACATATCCACAAAGTTTTGAAGATGTTCTTGAGGGTCCTTATGAGCCAGTCCGCTGAAAAGTCCCTTTAGTTGCAAGAATTGCAACATGGTGCTCATTATGTGGAACACTGTATTTCCCTCGGCTGGGGGTAAACGGATGGCTCCAACACCTCCCATGAGATGAAGATTATTGATGTTGGGCTCTTGGACATCGTTGAGGTTGCCGATGTCGTCCTGGTGGCCCACTTGGCTCCTATTACTACCATTAACACTCATGCTTTCTGAAATATTTACACAGCAAGCGAAACAAAACGAAAAATTAGGTGGCAAGTAGACTACAACTAAGAAGAACAAAAACTCTATTTATCAAAAAATTCTAAAATAACACCATTTCCCGGTAGCGGCGCCATTTTGATGTTTGCCGTAATCAATGACATAATTTCCAATTCAAGTGTCTACGATCGTGCAATAGTATAATAACCCAACCAAGGGTTGGGGTCGTCCCAAGGGAGTGGTTTTGAGAATTAATAGAAAAATAAAATTTAGCTCTAACTAGTCGTAGCTAAAGATATGGGTGACACAAAAGTGTCAAATATCAAATGGGGTTTTTGTCACAAGTAAGTAAAAATAACAAAAATTAACAAGAAAACCAAGTATGGGGAAAAGTTCTTGGGGTGTGACCGCAATACAAGTTGAGATAAATTGCTGGGTACATGCATTCGATAGGAAATTTGCAAGATAATAGTGACTAGGCTAAGCTTTAGATGGAAATAAGTTCCCTCTCGGGCAACTTACCCCGTTTCAAATATGTTTCTCTCGGACACCTATTCGCTAAATCACACCCCAAGAATGTGGTTTTTAGCCACACACCAAGAAATAACAAAATACACCTAAAATGATACTGATATCAAATGGGTATAAGAAATTAAACCTTGATTTAAGTAAAGGAAGAAGAATGGAGAAGACCCACTTTCAACTTAGGGAAGATGAAATACTTCTTTCTTTAAGTCTCCCAAAAACCCTCTCCAAACTTGAGAGAAAATATTTAAAAAAGTACTATTCTATTGTGAAAATTATAATAATGGTTCCACTCCCATAAATTAATAAAGAGTTTAGTATTTATAGCCATCAGAAATTAGTGTTGATGGATAGTTCGGCGAGGTTAGTCGAGTTCGCCGAATGACTCGGCGACTCGCCTTTCTTCTATCTCATCACCTTTTCGTGCCTGTCTTCAGCATCTTCATGTTCTGGACTATTGGGTGGTATAGTACTACTTCACGGAACTATTCGGCGTAGCGTCGACTGCTCCTTTCTTCACCTTTTTTATCCTCTTCCTTCAGGGCTTTGCGTACTAGAACAAATGGAGGAATCTGTCCCTTTGGTGACTTGCCAAGTGTGTTTGGCGGAGCTCAGGTTTCAGCTTTTTCATTCTTTTCAGCCTTTTTGTTCCTTTTTGCGCCTAAGTGTCCATGCTTCAACTAAAACTTCAAATACCTGAAACTTAAGAGTTTTCATCAGATATTGAGACAAAATAAGCATTCGAGGACACTATTTCTATCAAAATAAAGCCCTAAATGAGTCCATTTTGTGGACTCATCAGACACTACGAGGGATATTGAGGTCACCCCGTCTTCCTCAGGTGACATCCGGTGTATTGAGGCTGGGTTCACATGAGAGGAGGTTGACAGGTAGAGAGCAGCTCCGACAGATATTTCTCCAGAAGTTGATGTTGACTCGTTACCAACAGAGGCCTCTTCCCCTACTCCGGCCTCTGATCCTTCAGGTACATTCGTTCCTTCCTCTTCTTAATAGGTCCCAGGTGTTTCTTCCTCCTCTCAGCCTGCCAGGATTACTCAGGCCATGATCCTAAAGATGGGACAACTGGCCTATTCAGCGGATCTGGGAGCGACTCAATTGGAGAGATCCATGTTAGGGATGATCGATAGTGCTATCTTGGCAGCATTGACCCCCCTTAGGGCCTATGTTGATGATCTGGCTACTAGAGTCACTACTTGTGAGAGCAGACAAGGGGAGACATCCGAGGTTTCGGCTTTGAAAGCTGAAGTGGCAAATTGGAGGAAGGACATAGACTATTTTAAGTCTAATGACTTCACCTCATTGATGCGGGGTGCAGATGACAAGGATGCTCCTGAGACCTCGGGGATTCCTCTGGCTACCACCGGATATGTACAAAGGGGTGGCACAACGTATGAGGAGTCGAATGCAGAGACCGACGAGGAGCTGATAGCAGTACATGAGAAGGAGATGATGGAGAGCCGAGAGTAGAGCATATTTAGAGATTTGTCAGATCTTGTGGGGATGACTGTGCAGCCGGTGATCCAGACATCACCGACTGAAACGTCCACAACATCCCCTAGTGGATCTGGCACTGTTATTCCCACTGAGGTGACTCCGAGCACTGATGTCCAAGTTCATACTGCTACACCGGGCACTGAGGCCCCGACAGATGGAAAGACTACATGGACAGGACTTTTCTTTACCTCTTTCTCTATCTTACTTACTTTTACTTTTGAATACTTTTATTCGCATTTGAGGACAAATGATTTTTGTTTGTGGTGGGGTGAGGCCCACATTTGTACATATTTATTTTGATTATATATTTTAGGTTGTGAGCTATTATTGTGTTATTCACTGCTTTGCTTGGATGTTAAAGCTTATGGCTCATTTTATTTTAAATTGCAAAATGATTTTGACCCGTCCGAAAATTTTTGCCACCTCTCATGTGTTGAATGTGGCTGTTCTTTTCCAAAATTTGAGTCTCGATTTCGATTAATACCGATGACTTGAATAGTGCTCTTAATCAAACGAACATGAATGCGCAGCTACGGTGAGGCCAAATGAAGTTGCATAGACAATATATGAACTCTTTACATCTCGTTATGACTAGCCTAGTATCAAATTGAGTCTCTTGTGATGATCATTGCACACTAGTGAAAGTATGGAGTGTTGTTTGACTTTAGTGTCAACGACTTGTGTGATTAGCTTACTGTGAACCATGCATGATGGATCCTAGAATTTGCCCCGTTGGTTCGGTCAACTAAGTGATGCTATCTCTTGATATGATCTTAGGCAACTTCTAAGAGTATGAGCCAATTTGACATATACCTCTTTTTGTGGCCTACCTTGTGAGTGTGGGAACCACTTTTGAACACCCTTTGAACCTTACCTTCCTTTGGAAGAAACTTGACGAAACCTAGACCTTTCTTTATCCATTACCTATAATCCTCATGAAGTTGTGGTTAGTTTGAATAGCCAACTTAGGCTTTTGCCCTAAGTTGGGGGTATGGTGAAAAGAGAAGGCAAATCAAGAAGTGCTTTGAGAAAAATGGAACCCCTCCATATAAAAAAAAAAGAGAAAGAAAAAGAAAAAGAATGAAAAAGAAAGTTGTGGAATTAAGTACAAAAGAAATGGGGTTTCCAAAAATTTTATGGAAAGTGAATAATAAGATGACTTATGAGCACTAAAGAAAATGATGAAGGAATAGGAAAGGAAGTGTTGTGAGCACCACATTTCATGAGGATGAAAACCACTGAGCCTAAATGACCATACCTTTGCACTCAACCCCATTACAAGCCTTGAAAAGACCTTTTTGATCTTGAGTGAGCTGAAGCAAATGTTGATTGGAAAATACGAGCAAACCTATGGGTAAAATTATGCATTGTGTTCTTCTTTGTGAGTGTGAGAGTTGCATCTGATTTCGAAGCTTTAAACTGTGTGAATATGGAATCATTTTTTGAGTTAGGGTATTTGAACACTATAGTTGAGCTTGAACTTGCATTTGAAGCAAGTATTGTGAGCATGAGATTCTTTGATATTGGTGAGTCACAGCTTGAATCTTTGAGTGCACATTTGATCTTTGCATAAGTAAATTGAGTCTTGTTGTATGCATTTATGATTGAGTCTTGTGTAACACTGTTCGAGACACCCTTTTTGAATGACTGAACTTGAGTTTTCTTGAGGACAAGCAAAAGTTTAAGTTAGGGGTGTTGATGAATCCACAAATTGGACTCATTTAGGGGTATGTTTTGATAGAATTAGTGTCCTCAAATGCTTATTTTGTCTTAATATCTAATGAAAACCCTTAAGTTTCAAGTATTTGGAGTTTGAGGGAAAACATGGACACTACTTAGCAAAAAGGAACAAAAGCAATTGAAAGAATGAAGAAATGAAGATATGAGAATCGCCGAACCCATTCTACGAGTCGCCAAAAGGTTTTATCCTCGCCTTTTGTTCCAGTGAGCTGAGCCTTGATGGAAAAGATCAAATCGGCGGTGAAATGGAGTAGTCGGCGTGTCGCCGAGCAGTTCCGCGAAGCAGTATTATACCACACAATGATCCAGGACGTGAAGATACTGAAGGCAAAAGCTGAAAGGCAATGAAGCAAACCAAAGGGCGGATCGCCGAGTGTATCGGCGATCCCAACTAATTACGCTGAATGGTTTCTTCGCAGCACACTTTCTGAAAACTATAAATACTAGTTCAATTTTTATTATTAGTAGTCAGTTTTAGTTGTATTAAATTTTAGAATACAATTTTAAGAGAGAATATTCTCTCTAAACTTGGAGAGGGTTTTGAAGAACTTGAAGATTCAAAGGGTTTCAACTCCAAGAATTTGGACTTGGGTCTTGTGGATTCTTCACTTTTGACTTGTTTTAAGACTTAAATTTTCATACCCATTTGAATGCAAACTCATTTTGGTATAAATTTCTATCTCTTTTACATGTTTAGCTAAAACCCCAATTCTTGGGGTGTGATTTTGTGAATATGGGTTAGATTATCTGTTGGGTCTTGCTTGTTAATGGCTTATTTGTTGTATAAATGTGATTTCGTTTAGTAGTTGTGATGGAACTTAGTGAAATTTTAGTTGCAAATACGATTTCACCTTTGTATTTTCGGCTTGCTCGAGAGTGAGGTCGTAAATCTAAGACTACTAAATTGATGACCGGTGGGAGTGGGTCGACATGAGGTTCAGCTTGAGACACTGAACCCTAGTCCTTCTCCCACATACTCAGCTCGAGAGAGTGAGTGGGCGAAGACGGAGGCTTTTCTTCATCCAGCAAGTGGGTGTCCGAGAGGAACCCATTTGATTCGGGGTAAGTTGTTCGAGAGAGAGAATTTACCCCAACTATAGTCTAGCCTAGTCACAAATATTCAACGGATTTATTATCAAAAGCATGTACCCAATAGTTTAGTCTATCCCGTATTCCTATCACATCCCAAGAACTCTCTCTCCTTGATTAGTACTCTTTGCATTTTTGTTGTTTTTGCTTACTTGTC
>JAJOOR010086177.1:0-18510 GCA_036250505.1 Solanum acaule | reverse complement strand
TCTCCTGTGAAATAAAGTGAGTATTCAGGAATATTGAATTTCAGCAAATTCAATATGAAATAAGTTACAACTACATATGGGACAAAGACATATAAAAGCTCTGAATACCGAACATGTGGGGATACAACATATGTGACAAATGACAATATGTTTAACCAGGAAAATTGAGGTGGTATTCTTCCTATAATGTGAATGAATCAACAGAAATATTCCATCCGAATAGTCTAACCTATTCATGTAATCAATTGAAGCGGCTAACATGAGAAGAACAATGTAGACCAGGTAATACATTCCCATCCTGTTAAGCATAGCGAATATTGACACACAGTAAGTACAAAAGATGTAACAATTTCATCTTCTATAATAGATTTTTGCAACAAACAATGTATCTACTTGTCCCAAATATTTCTGAAACATTTTATTTTCACATGCGTCTCTCTGTCGACTTTATCTGTAAATATGCAGGTCGAATTTATGAACACAAATGTACCTTAATTAACAGAGACTTTAACAATTATCACCAGTGTCAACTACATATTGACAAATTTAATGTAAAATTGTTATCACCAAGTAGGGGTTGTGGTGGTTCGATGGTGAAGATAGTGCAATAGACAAATACATGCAATTATTGAGCAGAAGTTTGCAGCACATACATAGAGTATAATATGGCTTAATATGGTCCACAGAAGACAAATTAGGAATCGGAGAAAGAGCAAAACAGAAGACAAATTAGGAATGGGAGAAAGAGCAAATGATGGAGCAAACATGTAAATTTCCCTTAAACCATGAAGAAATACCTGCGCAGGTCGTCCGAAACAAACAAAAATCTTCAGGAAAGCTTCACAGATAGATTTTAACTCTGTAGAAAAACAGAAAACACTAAGCAGTAGATGGATTCGCCATTGAAGAGGTGAGAAGTAGAAGGAAGAGTTGACAGAATACAGCGACTTTACCAATGAGGACAGAAAGTTAAAGCATGAAGAAGTACCTGTGCAGCTCGTCCGAAACAAACAGAGATCTTCAGCAAAGCTTCAGAGAGAGATTTAAAGTGTGTAGACAAACAGGAAAAACTAAGGAGCAGACGGATTCGCCATTGAAGAGATCAGAAGTAGAAGGAAGAGTTGAGAGAATAGTGCGACTTTAGCAAGGAGGAGAGAAATTAGGGTTAGAAATTAGTCAGATATAGCAAGAAAGTTCTAAAGAAAGTGTATTTATTTATTGATGTACAATTAGTACTACCATTAGTACAATGCACAGATGCAGTGTTGGTCCTTTTTAAGTCTCATTTCTACATAAGGGTAATGTAATGTAAGAAATTTGTATAGCTCGAAATTCGAATCTACTAATTCTTTAAGTTCAAAAGTGAAAAACAATTTTAAAGGATATTTTAGTGCGAGGTTAATATTTTATTGTTATTATTGTCTTAAACTCTATTATCACAAAGCTAATATCTATATTTTAATCACTAGCGTGTCGTAGTTGATGTCTATCGCAATTGTGACTCTTCTCTTGTGATTGAGGTACGAATTTTTTTTATCATAATAGGGGCATAACCAACAAAAGGTGTGTCAGACTTTATTAATTTTTTGACATATGAATAAGTGAGTCATTTATCTATTTTAAAGCAAGAACTAGCTACAATTAACAAGAGAGAGAAAGTATATTTATCCGATAAATTAAGTTGAACAAATACAAGAAAAATTATGTGTGTTTGCTGCTTCTTCTTTTTTTGATTATTAATATTATGTTCATTTGTGGGATTATATTGAGTATGTTATTGTTGTTGTAATTGTATGTTATAAGTTTGGCGAATTTATTATAATATGATATTCTTTTCTGTGTATTCATGTTCTTTTTTCTTTCTTTTTTTGAAAATTTTCTTCTATAATTATTGTGATTTAAAAATGTAATCATCCTATTTTCATTGTTACGACCTGAAATGTTGATTGTTACCCTTTTTAAAATTAGAACTTTGGAAGACAAGTAAAAAAAGTTCATTATATTAATGTTATTGCGGAGATGTTTGTTTAAAACAAAGTATCACTACTCAAACAAAATAGTTTTAAAAAAGTATCATTATCCTAATAACATTTTGTTAATTCAATTTGTATAAGATTTAAGTTAGATGTAGAATGTACGATTTAATATAGTTTATATTTTTATTTTTATCACCATTACTTTTTTTAATAAAATAGTATTTAAAACATTCACTGGAGTACATTTCCGAAAGAAAAGGGAATGGCTTGGCTATCTATTTTAATTTTTAAAAATATTGTATCATTTTTGTTAAATTTGTGAAATAATAATTTATTTTAATTAAAGATTGTTAGATTTAGCGAGAGAATCAAGATCTGAAAAACTAAGTTTTTATTTCTTTTCAGCATCAACAAGGATGTCAAAATTTTTTTCTAAACATCAGTAAAACGCTATTTTTTTATTTTAAAAAATACAAATTCAATTTGAACATCAAAATATGTAATTTTGATTTTTAATAAAATTAACAAGACCATTATTTGATTTATGAAACAACATTACGTAGAAAATTCAAAAATAAATTATTTGATATAAATGAAGATTCAACAAGTATAAAAAAGTGGACCCACAATCATTATAATTATTCTGTGAAATAATTATTTCTGATGGGATATAGTATATCAATTATAAATATTATTGTACTTTTTGTTATTTTGTTTTAGCTTGTAGACAAATGACTCACTTATCCATGTGTCAAAGAGTTAATGGAATCTCACACATGTTTTGTTGGTTGTGCTTCTAACATGATAATTTTTTTTATTAAGATCCTCTTTCAGGATAACAGTTGCATTATAAAATTCCCCGCACTAACATTGGTTTTAAAATAAATGTCTATGACTAATACTTGTTTTTAACACTCTTTGTTAATGTGTATATATATTTACTAATTGCCACTAAAAGTTACAGTATTTTTGTTGTAGGGACTGTATACCTATTTGTAGTGCCATGTGAGCTTCAAACAGAGGCGAACCTAGGATTTGAGGACAATGGGTGAATCACCAATGACAAATGCACGTTAATTAAAGTATGTCACCCAATGCCGATTCGTATAATTTTTTTAAACATAAAAATATAAAACTAATGTACTAACGTATATATATGAACTAAATGACCTTGCAAAATAAAATTTGATTTGTGGATTGATGGTTTTAAATTTCACTTTACACCATGAGGTCGCAAGTTCAAAACTAGTCTTTCCCTTATTTTATTCGCTATTTTTAAATTTCAAAAAACATAGTTAATGAGATTCGAACCCAATTCTCTCACCTCAAAGTATGAGGTATCTAAACCAACTCAGTCAAATGGTTTGGGTGCACGTGCACCGTCGAGGGCACACATGGGTCCACCTCTGGCTTCAAATTGTGCAACCATAAATATTAATTGGAGATCTCTTTTTCTTTCTATCTTATTTGTCAAATGCACTAGATGCAATTAAAAAAACAGTGCTAGTAATGGGCAAGAAAATGAATTGAAGTCATTTTCGTTCAATTTCACATAGTTTAAGAGTATTTTGATCTTTTCTCATTTCAACTGATATAATGTTCATTTTACATAATTTTTTTGGACTGTTCCCCATCAAAATAAGGCCTACTAAAAAAATAAGCACTTTGTATATATATTTTTTTTCATTCACAAAATCAATTCGAATCTAAAATCTCTTATTAAATATGGAATTATTATATCAATCCCATCTGATATTTTTATGATTGTTAGATCAACAAGATGACATTGTAATTAAACATTGGGGAAAACATAGATTCCCCCTGAACTTGTCCCAAAAAGTCGGTTACACGTTTAAACCATCATAGTAACCTATAACACACCTTTACTACTCAAAAGCGAATTTATTACCATCCTGAGACGTGTAACACCACTCTCACAGTATGTGGTGTATTACACTCGCTGCCACATCAGCGCTACGTCAGCATCATGTTAGTAATTATAATTGTTTATTTTCTTTTCTTTATTAATTAACTTTTCTTTTGTTAACTATATTTTACTCTAATTAATTATTTTAATTCTCTAATAAATATATCTTCTTCATCACTAAATCCACCCATTTCAATTTTCATCTCACCGGAAAAATCATATCCGACCACCTTCACTATCAATTCTTTGTTCTTCACCATCACTATATTACCTCCAGCTCTTCTTCTTCTTTGTCACCCACAATCAAATACCATCACCACCATTATCAATATCGATTCTTTCTTCTTTACCACCTTCAGTTACCTCTTTTAATTTTTGCCACCTGCCATCCATCACCACCAAACCCATAAAACTGCTATCACCACCAAACCCAAAAAGTGGTTAACAACCAAAATTTCTTTAACAAAGTAAAAAAAATTGAAATAGATAAAAACAATCAACCAAAACTTTTCTAGATAAAATATAATTATTCACTAACAGATTTATAGGAATTAACCTAATTGCGAATCAAAAAAAATTGTGCTTGAGATTGTGATGAAAAATAAAGAAGTGTGATGAAAATAAAGAATGAAGAAGAAGATGATAATGAGTGGGGTGTGAAGAAGAAAAGGTGTGGGGGTGAAAAAAGGATTCTAATTCTTTTTTTTTTTTACTTTAATTTCAAACTGACACACCTATGTTTTATTTTTTTGTCACATCAGTTTTAGGGGGTAAAAAAAATTCACTTTTGAGTTGTATAAGTGTGTAATAGGTCACCATGATAATTTAAACGTGCAAGTGATTTTTCGGAACAAGTTTAAGAGGGAATTTATACCTTTTCCCATTAAACATTATGAGTGTAAGAAAAGTACAAATTTTAAGAAAGAAGTCAAGTTGTCACAGTTACTCTTAATTAATTAAGCATAAGCCGAGCAACATTAATTTATTTCCTTCCGCCGTTAATTAATAATTTGATCGTATCTTTTCATGATTTTTATGTTTAGCAAATATTAATTGATCTTTCTTGATCTTCTAAAGATATCTTACATGTTAAACTTCATTAATATGCATATGTGAATGCATAGGTGGAGGTAAAGGGCATTAGTGTTCATCCAAACAACTTTCGTAATTAATTAATAATTATTTAATTGGCACAAGTGTGCTTGGGGGCTTAATTATAAATATAAGATCCTTTCTCCATGAAATAAATCACCATACATACACATTAATCTTGATTCTGCTAGCTATAGTTTGCTCTTCATTCATTCATTTGCAAATATGGTTGCAGTGTAATGAAGAAGGGATTACATAGGACAACAAGGACCTCTATGTAATTAGTAAGGATCAACCACCACTAAATCTGACTCCACAGCTCCCATTCTGACACTATCCAACGTGGGAGATGCTGATGTTCAACCTATTAACTCGAGTACAGCTTCCGGAACAAAGTATTTTACCACCTTTCTTCTCCCCTCAATCTATAACATTGTGGTCAACTTGAGTGTCGAGAAGAGTCCACTACAGACTCCAAACAGTCAAGCCACTCGGATACTCCATCGAGCTCGCTCCCTTCCCCTCCTCAACTAGAACCAAGCTTAGTGGAAAATGTGAATTTTCAGGAGGTAGAAGAAGCAATAGAACTCATGAGGGAAACAAGAACGAAGATACGAGTCTTAAAAGAAGTAAAAATAATGCCATTCAAGGAAAGATTCGGAAAAAAATCATACTATTTCCCCATCGAATCCCTCAAAAATCTCATCGATATAAGAATACCCTCAAGCCCGTAAATAGGGAACTACATAATTGTGATGAACCCCACATTGAGGAGGGGCAATCGTATGGAAGCATAACTGTTGGGTTTTAGCAAGGTCTGAATGGGAAATAAGAAGAGAAATTAGAAAATATGGGGGAACCAATTTTGGAGGGAAAATGAAAAGTTATTTCAAATGAAAAGTCTTTTCTCCCATATTGGTAGAAGGAAAATTGTTGTCCTTATATTAGAAAACACTTCAATTAGTTCTTAAAGGGTTAAGATGAAGGTGCCCCCTCGCACCATCGTTGTTGTCACTCGGCTTTGAATTTGGATTTGGATTTGGCAAATGATTGATTGATAATATTTTTGGACAAAATTTATTTATTCAATCTCATTAATAGATTTCCTTTCTCTTATAAATTAATTCAGAATGTTAGTAAATTAACATAATTAATTTCGTGTAACAAAATTTATTTGAAGTTTGCGTGTAACGGTAAAGTCGTTCTAAAGGGACCTGTTCCTTCCGAAAAGACGTTATTTTTCCCAAAAGACACAACATTCTGGAAAGACACACCATTGTCCAAACAAATGCGTTCCTTGTTGCAAGTGGATAAATAGAAAGTCTTTTTCCGTTTTTCAACACTGAAATTTTTTTCCTCTCTGCATACATTTTCTTACAAAAAAAAATTGTTGATCGACTGAGTCTGTGTGTGTTCTCGTTGTTGTTCTTGCATTCGCTGAGATTAGTGAAGTTTGAGGTACCGCTACTTCTCTAATAGTTAGTCTATTATATCTTGGGAGGAATTAATCTGTAACCTCGGGTACTTGAGGGGATTAAATTTATTAAGGAAACACAGTGGGTTCTGTGGACTCGGATTTTATTTTGTCTGTTTCATCTTTTTTCTGTTTTTGTTTTTCCTAACCTGAATACAGGAGATAACAAACTTAAGAAATTTAATAGTTTCTGTATTTGAGGTTTCTCGAGATTAAAACCTTTATGGTTTTCTACTCTGTTTGAATTTTTAAAATTCATTCGATTAACGATTAAAAGAACATAAAAACTTTATCGTTAAATCAGAAATAGGCTGTGTAAGGATTTATTCTTTTCTGTTAGTATTTCACATACTAAAATTATCTACCATTTGTGACAGAAAAAAGACAAATTCAAGTCTAGTAAATGCTGGAACAGTGAGTGCTGCAAAAACATCGATTGCACACAATCTTCCAACTACTGCCCTTGCACCGACTGAGAAACCTGCAAAGTTTTCTGGAGTCGACTTCAAGAGATTGCAGTAGAAGATGTTCTTCTATCTGACTACGTTGAGTCTACAGAGGTTCATTAATCAGAACGTTCCTGTTATGTCAGATGAAACTCCGGCCGAAAAACGATTCTTGGTGACAGAAGCATGGACACATTCAGATTTTTTATGTAAAAACTATATTCTAAGTTGCCTACAAGATGATCTCTACAATGTGTACAGTACTGTCAAGACCTCAAAAAAAACTCTGGGATGCTTTAGAAAAGAAATACAAAACAGAGGATGCCAGAATGAAGAAGTACATTGTGGCAAAGTTTTTGGATTATAAGATGATAGACAGTAAGACCGTCGTCACCCAAGTTCAAGAGATGCAGGTCATAATCCATGATCTCCTAGCGAAAGGTATAAATTTATTTAATGCCTATGTTGAACATATTAAGTCTATTCTTAATACTCACATAATTTTTAATGTAGGATTGATTGTGAATGATGCTTTTCAAGTGGCGGCCATTATTGAGAAGTTACCTCCATTGTGGAAGGACTTCAAAAACTACTCGAAAAATAAATGCAAAGAGATGACTGTTGAAGATCTCATGGTAAGGCTGAGAATCGAAGAGGATAACAAGGCCACATAAAAGAGGTCACGTGGTAATTCAGCAATATCTGGAGTAAATATTGTTGAAGAAGATCCCACAAAATCAAAGAAAAGAAAGAAAACATCTGGTCCAAAAAGCAATCCTCCTAAAAAGAAATTCAATGAAAACTGCTTTAATTGTGGCAAACGTGGTCATAGGGCTACTGAATGTTAGGGTCCCAAGAAGGACAAGAAGAAGGATCAAGCAAATTTGGCTGAATCCAAAGAAGAGATGGACGATCTCTGTGCAATGCTTTCAGAATGCAACTTTGTTGAAAATCTAAGAGAATGGTGGATAGATTCTAGTGCCTCATGTCATGTTTGTGCCAACAAAGAGTTATTTTCATCATATACTCCAGCACCAGCAGATGAGAAGTTATTTATGGCGAACTTCGTTGCTGCAAAGGTTGAAGGAACTTGCAAGGTCCACTTGAAAATGACATCGGGCAAGGTGGTGACTTTGAACAGGGTCTTGTATGTTCCAGAATTGCAAAAAAAGTTAGTTTCAATACCAGTTCTTACAAATAATGGATTCAAATGTGTATTTGTTTCTAATAAAGTTGTAGTAAGTAAGAATGAGATGTATGTAGGAAAAAGGTCACCTCACTGAGGGCCTCTTCAAACTCAATGTAATTGCAGTTGATATAAATAAAGATTCTGCTTCTTCTTACTTGCTTGAGTCTAAATGTTTATGGTATGAACGTTTGGGACACATTAATAACAAAACCTTGCGAAAACTGATTAACTTAAATGTTTTGCCTAAACTTGAGTACAATAAATCAAAATGTCAAGTTTGCGTTGAATCTAATTATACTAAGCATCCTTATAAATCTGTTGAAAGGAATTCATATCCCTTAGAACTGTTTCATACTGACATTTGTGACATGAAGCCAACACCATCACGTGGTGGGAAAAGTATTTCATAACTTTTATTGACGATTGCACTAGATATTATTATGTCTATTTGCTAAATGGTAAGGATGAAGCAATAGATGCACTTAGGCAATATAAATCTGAAGTTGAAAATCAGTTGGATAAAAGGATCAAAATGATCAGAAGTGATAGAAGTGGAGAATATGAATCTCTATTTGCAGAAATATGTTTGGAAAATGGAATTATCGATCAAACTACAGCTCCTTACTCTCATCAATCTAATGGAATTGCGGAAAGGAAAAACCGAACTTCAAAGAAAATGATGAATGTCTTACTTATAAGTTTAGGTTTACCACAAAAATTGTGGGGGGAAGCTATCTTTACAGCAAATCAAATACTCAATAGAGTGCCTTATAACAAGACACATGTTATTCCATATAAGAAATGGAAGTCGAAAACCCAACTTGAAATATTTCAAAGTGTGGGGGTGTCTAGCCAAAGTCCAGGTTCCTATACCTAAGAGGGTGAAAATAGGACCTAAGATTGTGGATTATGTATTCATTGGATATGCCACAAATAGTAAGGCATGTCGATTTTTGGTTCATAAGTCCGAACATCCGGATATTCATGACAATACAGTAATGGAATTAGATAATGCTGAATTCTTTAAACACATCTATCCATATAAAACTAGGCTTGAGTCATCTAGTGGGGGGTCTAAACGACTCGAGAAGAATAAAAAGAGAATGAACCTAATGAAGAGAGTTAAAGGCGCAGTAAACATCAAAGGATGGCTATTTCATTTGGATATGATTTTGTAACATTCCTTCTTAAAAGTGAGCCTCAAACATTCAAGGAAGCTATGTTGTCTAGTGACTCAACCTCTTGGAAGGAGGCTGCCAATAGTGAGATTGAATTAATCTTAAGCAATCATACCTGAGAGTTGGTTGATCTTCTTCCAAGGAATAAACCTTTGGGTTCGAAATGGATCTTCAACAGGAAGATGAAAGATGATGGAACTATTGACAAGTATAAAGTAAGACTTGTTGTCAAAGGCTTTAGATAGAAAGAAGGACTTGATTATTTTGACACATACTAGCCAGTGACTTGGATTACATCAATTCGAATGTTAATTGCCCTAGCTGCAATATACGGTCTTGAAATCCATCAAATGGATGTAAAAACTGCATTCTTAAATGGAGAGCTGGAGGAAGATATTTACATGGAACAACCTGAGAGTTTCGTGGTTACCGATAAAGGAAAGAAAGTATGAAAACTTGTTAAGTCACTTTATGGACTGAAACAAGCACTGAAACAATGGCATGCAAAGTTTGATCAAACCATGTTGGCAAATGGATTTAAGATCAATAAATGTGATAAATGTGTCTTTATTAAAGATGTTCAAAATTCGGAAGTCATTGTATTCCTATATATGGATGACATGCTGATAATGAGCAAGGACATTACTAATGTAAAAGCTACTAAGCGTATGCTCGCTAGTAAGTTTGATATGAAAGATTTAGGAGTTTCTGATTTGATATTGGGAATTAAGATTCATAAAACTCCTGACAGTCTAGGATTGTCTCAATCTAATTATATTCGAAATTCAAGTACTTGAATTTCAAAAGGGCAAAGACCCCAATTGATGTGAACCTTAATCTTGCTAAGAATAAAGGTGAAAGTCAGTCTCAATTGGATTATGCATAGTATTGGGAAGTTTAACGTATGTCATGAACTGTACATGACCAGACATAGCCTGCATTATAAGTAAATTGATTTGATACACAAGTAATCCCAATCAAAATCATTGGATGGCAATGAAAAGAGTTTTGGGGTACTTAGATGACACTCAAAACTATGCTTAGCATTACAACAAATGTCCAGTAGTTGTTGAAGGATATATTGATGCAAATTGGATTACTGGGTCAACTAAAACAAAATCCACAAGTGGATATGTTTTCACAATTGGTGGAGGAGCAATTTCTTGGAAATCATCCAAACAAACATGTATAGCTCCCTCTACAATTGATTCTAAATTCATTGCCATAGACAAAGTAGGTGAAGAAGCTGAATGGCTCCGGAATTTTTTTAGAAGATATTTGTTTTGGCCCAAATCAATGGCCCTTATATGCATACACTGCGATAGTCAAGCTGCAATAGGAAGGGCTGGAAGCGTTATGTATAACAGGAAGTCTCATCACATACGACGAAGACAAAACTTTGTGAGACAACTACTCTCTAGTGGAATTATCACAATTGACTATGTAAAGTCAAAGGATAATGTGTCAGATCCACTTACAAAAGGCCTAACTAGAGAGGGAGTTGTGAGATCATCGACTGGAATGGGACCATGGCCGAGAACAAGTCATCATGGCGGTAACTCTACCTAAAAGACTGGAGATCCCAAGATCCAGGTTCAAGGAGATCAAACAAAATCATAGATGGCGGTTCAACATTGTCAAAATTTATTTTATAGTCCATTCTCAGATGAGACTATGTTCAGTAACCAGGATAAAGGCATAAGGAATTTTTAATGGTTTCTAAGTTTAATACAAGGTATATCAAATAGTGTATCTACGGGATAACACAGTTAGAAACTACTTATGTAAGTGTGAAGTGTAAGCCACTTCATGGAGAATCTGGTAAGGCAGTTCTCTAAGCACTTATTAACCAAGACGTGTTCATGGCTGAAACAAATAAAACAATGAGAACCTAAAAAAATTTGAAGGGTTGATTGTGTGACTTATGTTGTCTAGGTATACACCAAAGCTCGATGGTTCAAAGATATCAAATCGACCGATTGACCGAGTATATCTGATATATGTTCACTACAGAAAGTTTAAAGAGAAACCTACATATCCAGATGCGATTAATCCCTACTTACGAGACACAAGTTTTTCATGCATATATTTTAACAATAGTCATTCCCCATTCATGTGGGGGATTGTTGAGTTTTAGCAAGGTGTGAATGGGAAATACGAAGAGAAAATAGAAAATGTGGGGGAACCTATTTTGGAGGAAAAATGAAAAGTCATTTCAAATGAAAAGTCTTTGTAAATGAAAAGTCATTTCTCCCATATTGGTAGAAGAAAGGAAAATTGTTATCCTTATATTAGGAAACACTTCTTTTAGTTCTTAAAGGGTTAAGAAGAAGGTCCCCCCTCGCGTCGTCGTCATTGTCGCTCGCTCGGCTTCGACTTTGGCTTTGGCTTTGGCTTTGAATTTAGATTTGGATTTGGATTTGGATTAGTTCTTAAAGGGTTAAGAAGAAGGTTCCCCGTCGCGCCGTCATCGTCGTCGTCGCTCGCTCGCTCGACTTCGGCTTTGGCTTTGTCTTTGGATTTGGATTTGGCAAATGATGTGATTGATTGATAATATTTTTGGACAAAATTTATTTAATCAATCTCATTAATTGATTTCCTTTCTCTTATAAATTAATTCAGAATGTTAGTTATTTAACATAATTAATTTCGCATAGTGAAATTTATTTGAAATTCGTGTGTAATGGTAAAGTCGTTCTGAAGGGACCTGTTCCTTCTGAAAAGACATTATTTTTCCCAAAATACACAATGTTCTGGAAAGACACACCATTGTCCGAACAGACACGTTCCTTGCTGCAAGTGGCTATAAATAGAGTCTTTTTTCCATTTTTCAACACTGAAATTTTTTTCTTCTCTGCATACATTTTCTTGCAAAATAAAATTGTCGATCGACTGAGTCTGTGTGTGCTCTAGTTGCTGTTCTTGCGTACGCTGAAATTAGTGAAGTTTGAGGTACCGCTACTTATCTAATAGTTAATCCATTTTATCTTGAGAGGAATTAATCTGTAACCTCGGGTACTTGAGGAGATTAAATTTCTTATGAAAACACAGTGAGTTCTATGGACTCGGATTTTATTTTCTGTCTGTTTCATCTTTTTTCTATTTTTGGTTTTTCTAACCTGAATACATGAGATAACATGCTTAAGAAATTTAATAGTTTGTGTATTTGAGTCTTCTGGATATTAAAACCTTTATGGTTTTCTACTCCGTTTGAAGTTTTAAAATTCATTCGATTAACGATTAAAAGAACATAAAAACTTTATCTTTAAATCAGAAATAAGCTGTGGAAGGATTTATTCTTTTCTGTTAGTATTTCACATACTAAAATTGTCTGCCATTTGTGACATAAAAATGACAAATTCAAGTCTAGTAAATGTTGGAACAGTGAGTGCTGCAACAACATCGGTTGAACACAATCGTTCAACTGCTGCCCTTGCACCGGCTGAGAAACCTGCAAAGTTTTCTGGAGTCGACATTAAGAGATGGCAGCAAAAGATGTTCTTCTATCTGACTGCGTTGAGTCTACAGAGGTTCATTAATGAGAACGTTCCTATTATGTCAGATGAAACTCCGACCGAAGAACGATTCTTGGTGACAGAAGCATGTACACATTTAGATTTTTTTTGTAAAAACTATATTCTGAGTTGCTTGCAAGATGATCTGTACAATGTGTAAAGTAGTGTCAAGACCTCAATAGAACTCTGAGATGCTTTAGAAAAGAAGTACAAAACAGAGGATACCGTAATGAAGAAATTCATTGTGGCAAAGTTTTTGGACTATAAGATGATAGACAGTAAGATCGTCGTCACCCAAGTTCAAGAACTGCAGGTCATAATCCATGATCTCCTTGCGGAAGGTATAAATTTATTTAAAGCCTATGTTGAACATATTAAGTCTATTCTTAATACTCACATAATCTTTAATGTAGGATTGATTGTGAATGATGCTTTTCAAGTGGTGGCCATTATTGAGAAGTTACCTCCGTTGTGGAAGGACTTCAAAAACTACTCGAAACATAAACGCAAGGAGATGACTGTTGAAGATCTAATGGTAAGGCTGAGAATCGAAGAGGATAACAAGGCCACAGAAAAAAGGTCATGTGGTAATTCAGCAATAACTGGAGTAAATATTGTTGAAGAAGATCCCACAAAATCAAAGAAAAGAAAGAAAGCATATGGTCCAAAAAGCAATCCTCCTAAAAAGAAATTCAATAGAAATTGGTTCAATTGTGGCAAACGTGGCCATAGGGCTACTGAATGTTAGGGTCCCAAGAAGGACAAGAAGAAGGATCAAGAAAATTTGACTAAATCCAAAGAAGAGATGGACGATCTATGTGCAATGCTTTCAGAATGCAACTTGGTTTGAAATCCAAGAGAATGGTGGATAGATTATGGTGCCTCATGTCATGTTTGTGCCAACAAAGAAATATTTGCATCATATACTCCAGCACCAGCAGATGTGAAGTTATATATGGCAAACTTCGTTGCTGCAAAGGTTGAAGGAACTGGCAAGGTCTGCTTGAAGATGACATCGGGCAAAGTGGTGACTTTGAACAGGGTCTTGTATGTTTCAGAATTGCGAAAGAACTTAGTTTCTATACCAGTTCTTACCATGAATGGATTCAAATGTGTATTTGTTTTTGATAAAGTTGTAGTAAGTAAGAATGAGATGTTTGTAGGAAAAGGTGACCTCACTGAGGGCCTCTTCAAACTCAAAGTAATTGCAGTTGATATGAATAAAGATTCTGCTTCTTCTTACTTGCTTGAGTCTAAATGTTTATGGCATGAACGTTTGGGACACATTAATAACAAAACCTTGCGAAAACTTATTAACTTAAATGTTTTGCCTAAATTTGAGTGCAATAAATCAAAATGTCAAGTTTGCGTTGAATCTAAGTATGCTAAGCATCCTTATAAATCTGTTTAAAGGAATTCATATCCCTTAGAACTGATTCACACTGACATTTGTGACATGAAGTCAACACCATCACGTGGTGGGAAAAAGTATTTCATGACTTTTATTGACGATTGCACTAGATATTGTTATGTTTATTTGCTAAATGGTAAGGATGAAGCAATAGATGCATTTAGGCAATATAAAAATGAAGTTGAAAATCAGTTGGATAAAAAGATCAAAATGATCAGAAGTGATAGAGGTGGAGAATATGAATCTCCATTTGGAGAAATATGTTTGGAAAATGGAATTATCCATCAAACTAATACTCCTTACTCTCCTCAATCTATTAGAATTGCGAAAAGGAAAAACCAAACTTTAAAGGAAATGATGAATGCCATACCTATAAGTTCAGGTTTACCACAAAACTTGTGTGGGGTAAGCTATCCTTACAGCAAATCGAATACTCAATAGTGCCTCATGGCAAGACACATGTTATTCTATATGAGAAATGGAAAGGTAGAAAACCCAACTTGAAATATTTCAAAGTGTGGCGGTGTCTAGCCAAAGTCCAGGTTCCTATACCTAAGAGGGTGAAAATAGGACCTAAGACTGTGGATTGTGTATTCATTGGATATACAACAAATAGTAAGGCATGTCAATTTTTGGTTCATAAGTCTGAACATCCGGATATTCATGACAATATGATAATGGAATCAGATAATGTTGAATTCTTTGAACATATCTACCCGCATAAAACTAGATTTGAGTCATCTAGTGAGGGGTCTAAACGACCTCGAAAAGAACCAAAAGAGAATGAACCTAATGAAGAGAGTCCAAGGCGCAGTAAACTCAAAGTACGGCTACTTCATTTGGATCTGATTTTGTAATATTCCTTCTTGAAAGTGAGCCTCAAACATTTAAGGAAGCTATGTTGTCTAGCGACTCAACCTCTTGGAAGGAGACTGTCAATAGTGAGATTGAATCAATCTTAAGCAATCATACATGGGAGTTGGTTGATCTTCCTCCAGGGAACAAACTCTTGGGTTCGAAATGGATCTTCAAAAGGAAGATGAAAGATGATGGAACTATTGACAAGTATAAAACAAGACTTGTTGTCAAAGCTTTAGACAGAAATAATGTCTTTATTATTTTGACACATACTCGCCAGTGACTAGGATTACATCAATTAGAATGTTAATTTCCCTAGCTGTCGTATACGGTCTTGAAATCCATCAAATGGATGTGAAAACCGCCTTCTTCAATAGAGAGCTGGAAGAAGAGATTTACATGGAACAGCTTGAGGGTTTCGTGGTTCCCGGTAAAGGTAAGAAAGTATGAAAACTTGTTAAGTCACTTTATGGACTGAAACAAGCACCGAAACAATGGCATGCAAAGTTTGATCAAACCATGTTGGCAAATAGATTTAAGATCAATGAATGTGATAAATGTGTCTACATTAAAGACGTTCCAAATCAGGAAGTCATTAGATGCCTATATGTGGATGACATGCTGATAAGCAAGGACATTGCTAATGTAAAAGCTGCTAAGCATATGCTCACTAGTAAGTTTGATATGAAAAATCTAGGAGTTTTCGATTTGATATTGGGAGTTAAGATTCATAAAACTCCTAACGGTCTAGCATTGTCTCAATCTCATTATATTCGAAAGATACTTGAAAAGTTCAAGTACTTGAATTTCAAAAGGGAAAAGACCATTGATGTGAACCTTAAGCTTGCTAAGAATAAAGGTGAAAATCAGTCTTAATTGGATTATGCTAGAGTATTGGTAAGTTTGATGTATGTCATAAACTGTACACGACTAGACATAGCCTGCACTATAAGTTAACTAAGTCGATACACAAGTAATCTCAATCAAAATCATTGGATGGCAATGAAGAGAGTTTTGGGGTACTTAGATGACACTCAAAACTATGCTTAGCATTACAACAAATATCCAGTAGTTGTTGAAGGATATAATGATGCAAATTGGATTACTGGGGCAACTGAAATGAAATCCACGAGTGGATATGTTTTCACTATTGGTAGATGAGCAATATCTTGGAAATCATCCAAACAAACATGTATAGCTCCCTCTACAATGGAGTCTGAATTCATCGCCTTAGACAAGGCAGGTGATAAAGTTGAATGGCTCCGAAATTTCTTAGAAGATATTTCGTTTTGGCCCAAACCAATGGACCTTATATGTATACACTGCGATAGCCAAGCTGCAATAGGAAGGGCTGGAAGCGTTATGTATAACGGGAAGTCTCATCACATACGACGAAGACACAACCTTGTTAGACAACTACTCTTTAGTGGAATTATCACAATTGACTATGTAAAGTCAAAGGATAATGTGTCGGATCCACTTACAAAATGCCTAACTAGAGAGGGAGTTGAGAGATCATCGATGGGAATGGGACTATGGACGAGAACAAGTCATCGTGGCGGTAACTCTACCTAGAAGACTGAAGATCCCAAGATCTAGGTTCAAGGAGATCAAACAAAGTCATAGATGACGGTTTAACATTGTCAAAATTTATTTTATAGTCCATTCTCATGATGAGACAATGTTCAGTAACCAGGATAAAGGTATAAGGACTTTTTAATGGTTTCTAAGTTTGATATAGGGTATATCAAATAGTGTATCTATAGGATAACACAGTTAGAAACTACCTATGTAAGTGTGAAGTGTAAGCCGATTCAAGGAGAATCCGGTAAGGCCAGTTCTGCACTTATTAACCAAGACCTGTTCATGGCTGAAACGAACAAAACAATGAGAACCAAAAATAGTTCAAGGTTTGATTGTGTGACTTATGTTGTCTAGGTATACACCAAATCTCGACGGTTCAAAGATATCAAATCTACCGATTGACAGAGTATATCCGATATATGTTCACTACGGAAAGTTTAAAGGGAAACCTACTTATCCAGATGCGATTAACCCTTACTTACGAGACACATAAGTTTTTCATGCATATGTTTTAACAATAGTCATTCCCCATTCATGTGGGGGATTGTTGGGTTTTAGCAAGGTGTGAATGAGAAATAAGAAGAGAAAATAGAAAATGTGGGGGAACCAATTTTGAGGGAAAATGAAAAGTCATTTCAAATGAAAAGTCTTTGCAAATGAAAAGTCATTTCTCCCATATTGGTAGAAGAAAGGAAATTTGTTGTCCTTATATTAGGAAACACTTCCTTTAGTTCTTAAAGGGTTAAGAAGAAGGTACCCCCTCCCGCCGTCGTCTTCGCTCGCTCGGCTTCGGCTTTAGATTTGGCAAATGATTGATTGATAATATTTTTGGACAAAATTTATTTAATCAATCTCATTAATTGATTTCCTTTCTCCTATAAATTAATTCAGAATATTAGTTAATTAACATAATTAATTTCACGTAATGGAATTTATTTGAAATTCACGTGTAACGGTAAAGTCGTTCTAAAGGGACATGTTCCTTCCGAAAAGGCATTATTTTTCCAAAAAGACAGAACATTCCGGAAAGACACACCATTGTCCGAACAAACGCATTCCTTGTTGCAAGTAGCTATAAATAGAGAGTCTTTTTCCATTTTTCAACATTGAATTTTTTTTCCTTTATTCATACATTTTCTTACAAAACAAAATTGTCGATCGACTGAGTCTGTGTGTGCTCTCGTTGCTGTTCTTGCGTTCGCTGAAATTAGTGAAGTTTGAGGTACAACTACTTCTCTAATAGTTAATCCGTTTTATCTTGGGAGGAATTAATCTGTAACCTCGGGTACTTGAGGGGATTAAATTTCTTAAGGAAACACAGTGGGTTCTGTGGACTCAGATTTTATTTTTTGTCTGTTTCATCTTTTTTCTGTTTCTAATTTTTCCTAACCTGAATACGAGAAATAACACATAACAACACATGATTAATAGATCAATGAACATAATAATATGGAACTATAGGGGATGTAATGGATCAGATTTTAGAATGAACTTTATAGCGCTCCTAGATTGTCACAAACCTCCGTTAGTGGCTCTTGTAGAAACAAAAATGCAAGACCATCAAAGCCTACTCGACAGTTATACGTTTAATAGGATGATACACCTCCGCACAATTGGGAAATATGGTGGACTTGCAATCCTTTGAGATGAGGAGGTACTAGACTTGGATGAAATAGCGACCACAGACCCAGAGATTCATGCCATGATTAAAGTATGTGCTACTAATATTATAATTGGATTTTTAGTTGCTTTTATGCTAGTAAATATAAAATACTAGAAAAATCCTTTGTCAAAATCTGAAGTCCATTAAAAATAATTTTGAGGGAAAATGGTTAGTGGGGGGGGGGGGGGGGGGAGGGG
>JAJOOR010086174.1:0-17598 GCA_036250505.1 Solanum acaule | reverse complement strand
CCAAACTTCCTCATCAAAATGCATAAATACGGCCATGAAACTCTATCATATGCTTTTGCCATATCTAACTTGATTGCCACATTACCTTCAGTATTGGGACAGGCAATGCAATGAATAATTTCTTGAGCTAACAAAATATTTTCAGTAATTGCCCTCCCTTTAACAAAGCCACTCTGATTACCACTAATAAGATTAGGAAGACACTTACTTAACCTTGTATTAAGAAGCTTGGAAAATATTTTGCTAATCACATTACATAGACTAATAGGTCTAATGTCTGAAAAATGTTGGGGGAAAGGAACTTTGGGCAACATGACTATGTAAGTATGAGTGAAACTTTTAGGAAGTGATGCACCACAGAAAAAGGCTTGGATGGCCAAAGTAATGTCTTTACTAATAATATCCCAACAAACTTGAAAAAATTTGGCAATGATACCATCAGGACCTGGGGCACTATCCGGGTCCATAGTGAAAACAACTTCTTTAATCTCATTCGTGGATGGCATGGCAATGAGTTCCATATTGGTTGCATCATTTATCACAGGGGGAATGCTCTTAAGTTCATCTAGGTCTTGAAACTCAGGAGTCTGGCAGAAAATTCCTTTAAAATATCTCACAGTTGCCTTACTGGTACCTTCATTACCTTCTACCCATTGAAGTTGTTCATCCTGAATTTTGTTAATGTGCAGTCTTCTTCTCTTATCTTTTAAGGAACTATGAAAATAGGCAGTATTCTGATCACCCTCACTAAGCCATTTCACTCTCGCTTTCTGTCTGAGAATAGAGTCTTGAACCTTGAGGTATTGGATATATTCAGCCTTATTTTTGTTCAAAAGCGCCCTTGGCCCCTCACTGTTATTAAGGATCAGATTTTTCTCCAGTTCCGCAATGTTTTTCTCAATATTTTTCGTATGAACCTTGAGGTATTGGATATATTCAGCCTTATTTTTGTTCAAAAGCGCCCTTGTCCCCTCACTGTTATTAAGGATCAGATTTTGCTCCAGTTTCGCAATGTTTTTCTCAATATTTTTCGTATCTTCATAGATATCACCATATTTTTCTCTCGACCATATGCTTAGTCTCGCTTTTATCTTCTTCAACTTTGATTGCAAGTTCCACATTGGATTCGGTAGACATCTTTCACCCCAACTGGATCTTACACAATTTAAGAAGTCCTCATGCTCAGTCCATATGTTTAGAGTTGACAAAAGATTGTACAAGAAGAGGCACATGATCTGAACACGCATTAGTAAGGTGAGTAACAGTGGTTTTGCCAAACTGATCAAACCACGATGAGTTATACAAAAGTCTATCCAATCTCTTCCATATAGTATTAGAGCCTCCTCTGTTATTGCACCAGGTGAAAATATTCCCTACATAACCTGCATCTTCAATACCACAGTCAGATAAATAGGAAACCAAATCAAGACTTTTCTCTGCCCTATGGGGTCGACCTCCTTTCTTCTCCATTGAATCAGAAATGACATTAAAATCACCTACAACAGCCCAAGGACCATTCAACCTATTTGAAATGGTCACAAGTTCTGTCCAAAGCTCTTTTCTGAGGGTTGTCCTGCATTTGGCATATACATTGGTTAAATGATACATAACATTAGTATCTTTATGGCATACCTGAAAAGTAACCTGTTGTTGTTGGGAGTTGTCTTGGACCTTTACCTCAAAGTCATTGGACTAGAATGTCCAAATTTTATTGTTGGAGTTGGAATGACAGCCTTCCATCCCAAGTTGTCTCATGTAAGTCATGATTTGATCACTTCTCACAAATGGTTCTTGTAAGCAGATGAAAGATAAGTTGTATTGAGCTTTGATGGTTTTAAGCCTTTCGAAGGCACATTGAGTGTTGACACTCCTTATGTTCCATGACAGAGCTTTAATCATTGGAAACATTAAGGTTTGTACCTTTGCATATCCCTTTGTTAGAGTCATCTCTTCCCCAAGGAATCCAGTCTATAACAGGGTACATCAGTTCCTCTTGGTGAGAGATTGTTAGTCATACAAATATCTTGTTTTAGCGTTGTTCCTTTAGCATCAAGGTTATCTTTGTTATCTTGGGTAGATGACATGTTGTTCATTTCTCCATCTGATACAGAAAGATCTCGACAAAGTTATCTATCCTCTTTTTCTGATTCAGTCTCATAATGGTTGTATTCATCATGGCATTTTTCTTCCCGCTGAGGAATGGGATTGTTCACATCAGTGTCCATACTATCCTCTATTTGCAGGGTATGCTCATTGTTATGGGTAGGCACTCTCTTAACTTCTTCCGTAGTGTTAGGAGCATCACTGAACCTCGATGGATTATTGTCCACGTTTGTGACCCCTAAAACAGTTCCACAGAAACTGTTAGACGGGGCATGTATTCCAGGATCTAGTGTATCTTTTCTTTCAACATAGAGGGGGACATTAAACATCTGGTCTTGTTGGAGTATCGCACCTTTTCCCCAAATAAACTCTGATTTATTTTTGTGCAAAACTTTTTCTTTCTTCTTTCTTTCCGGCCTTTTGTACGGATGGACTGCCTTGTTGATCATAGAAGCTTTTTTTGATCTCTTGGTCAAGGGTTGCCATGAGGGGTCATTGGTTTCCTCCTCAATGCCTATCGATTTCTTGCTGCCCGGGAGCTTCTTGCCTTGATTAAGCTTGTTGGCCTTAATGGACATATTCCCTGAAGTTTCAACCTTTTCCATTGGCTTGTTCACGTTGCTTTGCGTAACTGGATTATCAAGCATCTTTGTATTTTGAATACCCTGCACGGCTACCTCTAATTGTTGCTTTTTCCCATCGAGTTTGCCTTTATTTTTTCCTTTTCCTCTAGTCACTGTGGTCCAGCCCTCTTCCTCTTGGCACTTCTCTGGCTCCATATTAGTATCAAGATCAGTTTGTAAATTTATTCCTTGATTTCTTATGGTATCCACTTGCATTCCATTATCCTTGGTATGTTCTTGTATTTTGTCAAAAGCTATCGAGGCACCGGTACTAGTAGTTCCTTCTTTTCCTTCATTAGCATATTCATTTCTTAACTCTGGGTAAAGGACCCTGCATTTAGCATCACTATGACCTTGAATTTTACATTTAAAACAAAATTCTGGAATAGCTTCAAACTCCAGCTTTTGCACAAGACACTCTTTCATGCCTTCCGAGTTTGTAATTTCGATCTGAACTTCCTTTAAGGGTGGTCTTGTGACATCGATTTCGACTTTGACTTTCGCAGTAGTGGGTCTCGTCTTAGATAAAGTGGCCCTGTCCGTGATGATCGGAGTGCCAATAGGAGCTAAAATACGACATAAAGCATCCCACTTAAAATAATGCCAAGGAAGGTCTGACAGATTCACCCATACTGGCGCAGGAGTGGTCTCCTTCTCGGGTTTGAAGTCTGTTGTCTATTTGAGAAGTTTCATTTGCATTCCACAGATTGACAGAAAATTCCTACTATAGACATTTCTATGATCTTCTTCCAGTTCAAAATCAATGAAAACATGGTGCATATTGTAGACCCCAATTTTCACTCCCCCCTTTAGGTCTACCACTCTATTAAACTCTAATCGAATTTTATCTATTGAAGGTCTAATTCTCGAGAATTTTCCCACTACCGTGAGACGACACGATTCAGCTAGGAGATCGTCTTCATCTTTGGTGAAGGTGACAGTAGCCTTACCTTCAGATAAATTGTAAGATCTGTGTGGCAGACTAACTTTCTTCCTCCTCCCCCTGTTTGTATGATTCCTCAAAGCCTCTGCAAAACTTCGCCCTTCATTAGTATTTTCCCTCTGGTCGGAAATCGATCCTTTAGTAAACTGTTGAATACTCCATTTGCCTATTTGCTTTTCTGGAGAGTCAAGGATTAGGGCTCTTTGTCCAACACCTTGGGAGGGGAGGGGGGGAAAGCTTTGCGCAAGAGAAGGGGGGTGGTCTGGGGGGAAAGGGGGTGGTCGGACCGGCGGAGCCACCCAACTCGCCGTGGACATTAGGTCCAAGTGACCGTTAGAGACAGAACGGAGGAAAACGGTAATATTGGTAGAGAGCGTTTTTGTTAGTCCAGATTTTGAATACTCAATTTTTCATTGTAGAAATATGATGTAATTAACTCTTAACATTATAAAATTTGTGTAAAATCTACTCATTTTTACACTTCACATTGGCTCAATAATGTGAGTAAAAAAGTAAATCTACTGTATAATTGGTCCAAGTGCACACATATCTGCTTAGAGGATCACTGTTTAAGATATAGCCATAATATAAAGTATTTAATGTTTAGCAGCCACTTCATATTAATCAACTTGACAAATTTTTTCCCCTTCAACCCATATTGCTGATCACTTGAGCTATGTAATTTGTTCTCTATCAAGTTTGCCATCTTTGTTTCCAACAATTTCTTCCACAAGTGTCGTATTGACTGGCTGGTCAAGATGCATAGTATGACAATTATTGGATGCCGATTTTTTACTTTTCATCACAAAATACCATCCAAAATGACTCGCGACTTTTCCAATATTAATATTTCCTAAATATTTTGGCTTGTGGTGCTCAATCCTCCACCACCATGCTTGTTCGAGTTTGAGTTTTTCATCCCTTGGAAACCCTAACAACCCATATATGATGTTAAGCTCGCTTTTCTCTAGCCCATGAGCAACCTCTTCCATGTCCTCTTTAGAAAGGAAATATTCAATAGCTACCAAAAGAAACAAAAAAAAAGGAGACCCTTTTGATCTTTTTGGTTCACACCTAATAATAGCGGCAACACAAATTATAGAACTCCGACAATTAACTCTACATAAAAACAAAGCAGATCACATGACACTTATATTGTTTTCAAAATCCAACAGAAACGAGGGGAAGAAAAAAAATATTTTCTATATCTCAGTATTTAAACAATTAAGAGTGAGATGAAAAAAAAAAAACAATGCAAAAGGTGCCTTTTCGCATTTTTGTTCACCCCTTAAAAAACACAAAAATTGGACAGTGAAAGAATGAGTTGGATTTTATAATTAAGATCTAGAAACCATTTTTTGCTCAAGTAAATACAAACATGTTAGACAATGAAGTAATTAAATTGATGTATTGGGTCATTTGATGCTCGTAAAAATATCCGATCTGAAGAGTTGTTATACATGGCACCGACACGACGAGAAATATATATGTTATATGACAATAGTTTACGCACTACCATGGTTTAAAAATATACAATTTTCTTGGTCAATGGAAACTACTCGATCAATTGAAGATAAACTCAAAAAAAATGCATGCAATAGTTATTCATTACGTCTCAATTTATATATATGACACAGTTGGAATTTCGAGACTCAATAAAGTTTTTCTTTTATTGAAATTTCTTTTTATGTTTTTTTAATATTTTAAGTTGTCAATTATTATGATTTATAGTATTTCTAAAGTACTTTCCAAACATATAATTTATATTTTAAAACATCTAAGCCTTTCATGTTCGAATTAACAGATAAAATTTAGAAATTTAAATTTTAAAATTTCAATTGTATGATTGTATCACATAAATTGAGATATAATGTTTATAATAGTGAAAGAAGAAAAGAGAATGAAAAATATTCAAGATTAAAACCTTTTTAATTATGTATTTTTTATATATATGTTTATAAGTACTAAATTTGATAGTATAAGGAGGACTGGAACTACAGCGCCATTGTACAAAAAATTAAGCTCATCTAAATATTATATCGAGGCGTGTTGTCGTAAGGAAAATAGGTATATTATTGCTAACACTTTTGTAATGGTTGAGAGTTGTCAAATGGATGGGTTGAGTTGAAATTGGAGATATTAAAATAGATTGAAATAGAAATCGGGTTGGGTCTTGACCCACCCAAGTTTACTTTGGGCTCAAATGGGCTAAAAAACGGATTGGGTCTTGACCCGTCCAATTTGACCCGATTAATTTCACTAATTTTAACATAGTGATATTGAACTTTTATAATCACACTTCAAATTTCAGCTCAAGATTTTATTTTTAAAAAGTAACAAATGGATAGATAAATCCTAAAAGATGTTAAATAAATAATAATTAATACCTTTAATATAGTAACATATCTTAGTAAAGAGTTTTAAAACTGGTTGAAATTGAAGATTGAATTAGGCCCAATTGAGGATGATTTTAAAATGGGTTAGGCTTGAATGAGTTGAGATTGAACCCAATTGGGAAAATTTCATTTATGACAAACAGATTTTTCAAAATAACGCTATATGGGTATAATTTATATAATTACATTCCATGGGTATAGTTTTGTTTGCTACTAAGCATTTATTTTGTATATAACGTTTTTTTGGTTAAAAATCTACACAATATTTTATTTTTTAAATAAATTAAATCATGTGCGCTAAAAACGGCAACATAAAATTTCCATAATCCCATGATTTAAGCTAAACGTCCAAAATTAAATATTTTTTCCAAAAAAGAGTTCTACAACGTCCATAACATCTTGTCTCCTCAAACGACTGAAGCATCCCCTTAATCAATAATTTGTATATTCAACGCAGGTAATCGTTTCTTTTAAGGAAACTTCGTGTTTTGAAGCGGCAAGAAAGTATACAATTGATTTGTATAGTATATAGTTAAAATTTTGAATAACGAATAATTTTTTGTTTTGTTGGTTCTGATGTTTTGCAAAAAATTGTATTCGTTTATACAAGATTAGAGAAATCGTATATTAACAATTCTATTCTATTTTTTTGTTCGAAAAAAAGTTGAATGATACGATTTGTATATATGTATTGTATATGATTCGAATACAATTGTGTTCTTTAATGCGAGTAATTTTTGATATTTTATACGATTACTTATATGTATACATATATACTTCAAGCAATTTGTATAAATACATATCAATATACAAGTGTGATTTAGACAGAAACTATACATAGACTTCAAAATAAAAATTGTATATAACTAACAAAATATACAAATATCAATATACAAAATTGGATGTTTGCGCATGAATCTAATTCCCTGTAAAAAAAATTAAAAATACAAAATGTTTCAGTTAAGTGTTGCATACTATTATATGCTTTTATATAAAACTAAAACATTTGTATAAATAAGCTATATTTGTATTTGCATTTTCTTTGTATATAACTATAAACTTATATGTATATGAGTATGCGTATATGAATATAGTACTTAAATATACAAAATATATTAACAAATACCTCAATCAATATTTGTATATATTAACTCAATATACAAATCACTATATACATATATACTTCAAGCAATTTGTATAAACACGAATCAATATAAAAATGTGATTTATGCAGAAATTGTACATAGACTTCAAATCAAAAATTGAATTTAACTAACAAAATATATAAATATTAATATACGAATATGATTTAAGCAGAAAATATGCATATATACTTCAAGTAATTTGTATAAATACATATCAATATACAAGTGTGATTTAGGCAGAAATTATAAATAAACTTCAAAATAAAAATGTATATAACTAACAAAATATACAAATATTAATATACAAAATGTGATTTAAGCAGAAAATAAACATCCACTTCATGCAAATCATGTTTCTGATGTTCTTCATATTTGTCAATTTCTGATGAAGTAGATCCAGTCTCCTCTGAATCACTGTTTATGGCTTTTCTCTTACTTTCTCCTTCAACAATTTTAATGCCACTAGCCTTCGCGTTGTTGATGACTTTCTGAATTACCATTGGGTCAAATTTTTCTTGGATCTCAATTCTTCTATAGATTGTTCATCTTGAACTTGTTTAGATTTTGTCATAGACCCTACATTGACCCCAAAATTCCGAGTTAAACCCATTGAAAACGAAGGTGGATTGTCAACAACATTGACATGCAATGGCATACCTCTCGTAATCCTCATAGATGGAGATGATTCATTCATTCTGATTTTGAAAAACTTATAATCTGATGAGTAAGATTTTTTTAAAAAAATATATGAAAAAACTAACAAGCATAATACATATACAATTATTGAAGAAGGAAAACAAAAAAAAAATGGATTCATTCACGATTTTAACGGTTACCTGCGAAAAGTGAAAGCACGACTGGAAGGAGAAGGTGGAATTCGAAATTCAAATAGAAGATGGAAGAGTGATTTTAGGAGAAAGATATGGAATGGGGATAGGAGAGATAAATTTAATTTTGTATAAAATTATATACAAAAGCATATGAAGGACTTTGTTGGTTCGGTATACAAAGAGGTGGTGGTCCCATTAATTATGGCATAAAAACTGAAACTATATTTACTGACAGTAAGTAAATTAAACTATACCCTTATTAACTAATTACTAAAGGATATTTGCAAACTCACGTAATTTTCCCTTCAAATTATCTTGAGCAGTGGCGGAGCCATGGTTTACATTGAGGGGTGTCAAAATACAAAGTAGTAAGTACACATAAAAATCAACAAAATAAATTTTACTAATGAAAGCAAAATATAATTACATTATCACAATCGTTTGGTGACGCCAGACGAAGAGTCACAGCGAAAGCAACGAGCGAACAAAAATGATTTTTTTGGGCTCTTCCTCCTCAAACCGTTTAATTTTGAAATTAGGGATTTATTTAATCCCTAAAGCGCATTTTTTCTTTTTAAAAATAATATATTAAAGTCAACTTTAGTTAAGTCAATCGCTTAAAAATTGGTGGAAAAAAACGCTTCAGTTTTCTAAAATTTAAAGAGAAAAGACGCTTCTTGAAGTCTTAATTTTAATTTAAAAAAAAAGCTAAAAAAACAAAAAAAACCCAGCCAGGTTCGAATCCCTGACGTTCAAGGCAAAAGATTAAGGAGATGTTCTATAGAACCTCAACCACTGAGCTAACTCTTCATCTTGTCTTAAAGAGTGTCAACTATAATATATATACGAATATAATCAAAATTTAACCTACCTATACAACGTAATTTCCCGACGGAGGGGTTTCACTTGACACCCCTCGGGTAAGGGTAGCTCCGCCCATGATCTTGAGCCCAATCTTTAAAATTCTGGACGGATTACCTATGTTTGAGTTCATTTTTGACACCCCTAAGAATTAGCATCAAGTTTTAAAATATCGATTTAATTTTAATCATGTGATACCCCATTTTATCACATTAAAAGTTAATAAATTTTTTATCGACCTTTCAAAAGACTAAATTAATTTAAGGACTATAATTCAGAAATAATTTAATCTGCCAACCTTCAAACATTTTTTATACTACTAAGTAATTTTTACTTTTCTCCATTAATGAATTACCAATCTATCTTTGAAAAGATTCTTTGGCCACTACTCTTGCATGTCATACAAGTAATTTTTACTTGTTATAGTAGATAATATATCTTATTTTTATAATTTAATGTTTCATATTTTAAAAAAAGATTTACTTGTAATAGTTTTCAAATGACTTTAATATCATACGTAAAATTTTTGCTTATACAGATGAGATACAAAACTTAAACTCATTATCAAATCTTTTAATCTTGTGTATTTCAAGGTTATCACTGTACTTGACGGCGACCATTCGATTACCCAGCTAAGCAACATTGATACGAAATAAATAAATAATATTGGTCCTAACAATTGGGTCTTGATTATCATTAGGAATAATCTGTGGAATATGATCATGATACCTCTGACAAGTGTTTGTGGCTAATTTAGCATATACTCAATTATAAGTTGGATATTCCAAAATTTATTCTTTTATGGGACATACAAGAGTTAATGGGCTCTGAAATGACAAATATGTCCTCTGATTTGTTTGTTTAAGCAGGATAAATATCGGCAGCTCTTAAGTTTCCGATTGATTCTACCTTAGAGGCCATGATCATCGATAGATAACACCAACTCTATCCCCTTCCTTTCTTAAACATACCATACAACTTATAAGTGAATAAAGAATGAAAAGAAAACTGAAAGTGTATATAACAAAAACAAATTATAAAGAGTATAATCATATGATTACTTAATCACATATCTTGCCTAGGGGTAATTCTGTCACTTCTTACTAAGGAGTAAGGACCAACTTTTTTTCGCGACACCATCCGTTTCTGAATTGCACCACAGCACCAAAACCATTACTGTCCACAAATGAAAAATTACCACGTGTAAAACTGACCCACGTCACCATAACCTATGTATACGTGTCACCATTTCAAGAGATCTTCACGCGAAATACATGATCTCACATTGTTATTTAAATTTTATTCATAATTGAAAAGTTGTTTTGATTATTTTTTTTCACTTCTTTTAGAAATTCTTTATTACGATAATATAATATGTGACATTATATAATTACGAAAAATAATATACGTATAATATTATCATCACAAAACAATACGTACCAATAGGCCAAACATACTGTGTTTTATTATATTACGCTTTTGGTTCCGTCAGAAAAAACGAAAAACTATAATTACTTCCAAAACACACCAACTTTTATTTCTCCATAAACTACTATATTTCATACAACAGAATATTCGTACATTTTTCTCTGATTCCCGGGAATGCCAAACGAGATTTTCATAATTGGAGATTGTTTCGACTGTAGAAGAAGATAAGTTGACTTAATTCCACTAGGAATTAAATAGCAGCAGGCAGCAATGTCGACGGAGAAACTTATAGAAAACGCGCCGGCGTCGGCAATGTCATCGACGCATTCGCTCCAGTACTACACCGAACCAGCGACTATCTTCGAGGAATTGCCGAAGGCGACTATTATTGGCGTGTCAAGACCAGATGCTAGTGATATAAGCCCTTTGCTTTTGTCATACACCATTGAAGTCCAGTACAAGCAGGTGAAGGTTTTTTTAGAGTAATTAATTTCTATGCGGAGTGCGTTTTTCTTAATCACAACTTTTACTTTAAATACTCCATTGTGTTTCTACTTCTCTTTTCATTTGGTAATAGTTGCTATACTACATGATTTTGTATTGGTCTTATAAATATCGTGTATGAAGCAGAAGAGGTTTAATTGGATTAAGAAAATTATATCATTATGGTATAAGTTTTGAATTGCGTTTCATAATACGTATCAATTGAGGCGATTCAGGATTTGAACTTTATGAGTTTGAAATGAAACTGAACTCACTGGCCATTTGAGTTACTGGGTTCAGCATTTAATTTTTGTACATAGATAGAAGCTAGTCAATGAACTTTAGTTTCTATTAAAAGATCTTGTGTTCAAATTACATGACCATCTCCTCTTTACTTTTCCAATTAGCAGTTCAAGTGGTGCTTATTGAAGAAGGCCTCACAAGTTATTTATTTACACTTTGCATTGAGGAAACGTGCAATAATTGAGGAACTCCACGAGAAACAAGAGCAGGTTAACTCTCTCTTTGCTTCACATATATGAGACATTTCTACGCCTTTGTTATTTCTTCATTACACGAATTTGATAATGGCCACTGTCTAAAAGTCTTCCTAATCTCATTCTCAAATACTTGTCCAAAGGTTAAAGAATGGCTTCACCACATTGGTATAGGAGAACAAACAGCTGTCACACATGACGATGATGAAGATGATGGAGCTGTGCCAATTTACAATGAAGATAGTATTAGAAATAGGTGTCAACATGTTTCTGTTTGAATCTTGTTATGCTTAGCAGGCTGGACCTTGCATAGAGTTCTGCAAATACAGATATGGTTCTTACCTGTGGGTATATTTGCAGGTGTGTTCCATCCCGGGCTGCTTTATCAATCATTTGTCCATCATTGGGCAAGCAACAAACCATCACAAGAAAAGCAAAAATTGCTATGCAAGAGTATCTGAATCATTTTTTGGGGAATTTGGACATTGTAAATTCTCGAGAGGTGTGTATATTATTCTGTTTCGATCTCCAGCAGTTTGTTCTTAGACAGATACCTTTTAACTAGAAAAGTTTGTATGGGGTGGACAGTTGTTGCAGAAGTTAACTGTTGGCAGGGGTATCCACTGACGTCTTGGAGGTCATAGACTAGTTAATCGCTGAAATTTCTCCTGAATCTTGAATTAAGCATGGGAAAAGTGCTTGTAACATCTGTTGTAGCTCAATATTTTTCCAGTTTAGGAAGTATGCAAAACATATACTTCCTTACAATTAGGCAATTAGCTTCTGTGCTCCTATAAGTGATGTTACTTTTCTCTTTAGACTTGTACTGTTGGATACTCTTGTTTCTGATGATATTCTACCTTTCCTCCAAACAATAGATCCTTAGATACCCCAGTCAAGGGAGCAATTTCTGGTTTTAATAGTCATGAAACAGTATATTTGATTCTTTGGGACTTTTTTCTGCTATTGTTTCTTTTCCTTGGTTGTAACAAATAGAGAATTTATAACTTCAGGTGTGCAAGTTTTTGGAGGTCTCCAAGTTATCATTCTTACCAGAATATGGCCCAAAGCTCAAAGAAAATTATGTAATGGTTAAGCATTTGTCGACAGTTCCCATAGAGGAGGAGAATGTGGGATGTTGCATATGTTATTGGTCTGGCTGTTGCAAGAGTAAGTGGCAAAAGGTAAATGATCAACATAGTGCATTGTCTGCTGACAACATTTGTGGAGATATTTGTATGCACAAACTTTTCTGCACATAAGGTCTTTTATCTTTCTGAAAGCTGGAAAGCTTGGTTGATTCTTCTATTACTTGACAAATACTATCTTACAGAGATATGGTATGAGAACTGATTTTGTTCTTACATGAAGACTGATATGCCTTTTTATGTTGCATTCAGATTAGAGAAATGTTATTACATGCAGAATATGCATTCCTTCCTCAGTTTCCTTCAAATATGGAAACCTGAAAAGCATTTTTCCTCTTTAATGACAAGATAAATGGACAGTTCATTTGTTATGAACAAAACTGAAAATCACTCTTGTTACTTTTGAACTCAAAGAAACATAGTGAATGAGGCATGTTATGGATGAGTAGAGGTGGTCAGACACTACGAGATAGATAGCCACATATGCATTTTGAGAACTCATCTTGGGAACCCTCAGGTCCTGAGTTTCCATGGTTCCTACTTCCGTGGTTGTTATCATATATTATCTAGGATTCTGCATCTTCTAACATTGTCCACTTTCAATACCAGTTTGTCCATGCCCAATCTAGAAAATGCCATTAGTTGGATTTAACCAGTTATTAACGCCACATGAATGAACATTTTTTAACTGGAAAGTGGGAGTTATAGTTTTGATGAAAACAATTGCAACCATAGCAGACACCTATTAGGTAAATGTAGATCTAAGGCTAAGATTATCTTTTAGCTTTTCTGCTATCCTGAACAATCAACTTGTCTATGGAATAAGTGTTGTTTGTGTCAATTTTCTTCTGAATGCCTCTCAAAGTGAGAGTCTTTCCATTATATAGAGAAAATAAAGATTACACATCCCTAAAGATCCGTCATTCTATCCCTAAAGATCAGCTATTTTATCTCTACAAATCTGCTATTCAATCCCTCTAAATCTGCCTTGCTATCCCTCCAAATCAGCTATTCTATCACAATATTTATTCCTTTGATTCTACAACAAATTTATATGATCATGCTAATTTATATCACTATATAATTACATTAATATATACAATCATTTAGTTTTCCATCATGCTAACATCCCTCCTCAAATTGATGCTGGTGGATTAAGAAGCATCAATTTGCCTACTAGAAACTGATGGCGTTTCTGGGCCATGGATTTTGTAAACACATCTGCTATTTGAAGATCACTGGACACATGTGGATGAGTAATGACTCCTTTATCTACAACTTCTCGGATATAATGACAATCTACTTCGATGTGTTTGGTCCTCTCATGAAAAACTGGATTAGTAGCAATCTGAATAGCACTTGTATTGTCAGCGTGGAGAGGAGGAGGATGAGATTGAGGAAAGAAGAGTAGGATAAGATTGAGGAAATCCAATCTCAGCAAGTAATCCACGAAGCCATACAACCTCGGAACAAGCAATAGACATGGATCGATATTCAGCCTTTGTTGAAGATTTTGACACACGATCTTGCTTTTTACTCTTCCAAGATATCAATGACTCTCCAAGAAACATGCACCAACCAGAGACTGAACGATGAGTATCAGGACATCCCGCCCAATCAGAATCACTAAAAACATTAAGATGAATAGGAGAACCACTTGGAAAGAACAATCCACGAGTAGATGTTCCTAGAAGATACCGAATGATGCGACGAACAGCCACCAAGTGGAGATGACAGGGAGCTTGCATAAATTGACTAACTTGTTGAACTGCAAAAGAGATATCAGGCCGAGTAATAGTAAGGTAATTTAGACTCCCAACTAATTGTCGAAATATAGTTGGATCAGGAAGATCGCCTTCCTCACGATGATACTTCTCATTCAATTCCAATGGAGTATCTACGGAGGAGGAATCTTGAAGACCAGCCAATGAAGCAACATTATGAACTTCCAAACCCAAAAAATAAGTAAGACTATCAAGATCTTTCATATGAAAAAAATCTTTAAGCTGTTGTTGTAGGCTAGTGATTAGTGAAGAATCAGTTCCTGTGATAATAATGTCATCTACATACACCAAAAGAAGAACACAACTTGTAGATGTTTTTCGAAGAAACAAAAATGAATCATATTTGCTCTGCTCAAAAGAAAATTGTAGCAAAGTAGACCAGAATACAAAAACCACTTCAACTTGCATACATCTGATGTAGGTGATGAGAACAAACGAGGTGGAGGTTTCATATAAATATCTTCTTTAAGATCACTATGGAGAAAAACATTTTTGACATCCATTTGATAAAGAGACCAGTTTTGTGAAGCAGCAATGGTAATAATAGTTCTCACCGTAGTCATTTTGGCTACGGGTGCAAAAGTCTCCTCATAGTCCACCCCATACTCTTGTTTGTTACCAAGAACAACCAATCGAGCTTTGTAACGATCAAGAGTTCCATCAGAATGAAGTTTGATTGAATAAACCCATTTACATCCAATAGGGCGGACATTTGAAGGACATGAAACAATGTCCCATGTGTCATTTTCTTTAACAGCCAAAAGTTCTTCCTCCATTGCTTTCTGCCAACATTCATGCTTGGAAGCTTGTGAGTAACAAGATGGAACATATATGTTGGATAAAGTAGAGGAAAAGCCTTACCAATTGGGAGTATGAGATACTTTGGTAGATCACCGAGTAGGCTCAAGTGGACTAGATCTTGAAGAATTCTCAGATTCTAGTTGTGGTACAGTTTCAGGTGGCGGATCAGTGTTGGAATATGATAAAGTTGGCCGACGTCGTTCATACACAAATTCAGGTTTGAACCTCTTAAAAGAAGATGATAAATCCTCAAAAGTAGGAAGAAGAGGAGAAACAGAAGATGAATCTACAATCGTAGGAAAGAAATACTGAATCTCAAAGAAAATAACATTTCTAGAAATACGAAATTTGTGAGAACATGGATCATAGCAAATAAAACCTTTTTGTGAAGTACTATAACCCATAAAAGCACATTTAGTAGACTGTACAAAAAGTTTATTGCGCTGCGAAGGAGGCAAATGCACAAAACAAACACAACCAAATGTATGAAAATCACTATAGTTAGGATTTTGGTGATAAAGACGAAAATATAGAGACTCAAGATTTAGCACTTTAGATGGCAATCTATTAATTAAATAGGCAGCAGTAGACAAAGCTTCCACCCAATATTTAGATGGTACAGAGGTCTCAATCAATAAAGTACGAGTGACATCTAAAAGATGGCGATTTTTTCGTTCAGCAACTTCATTTTGTTGTGGTATATATAAGCAAGAGTGTTGTGAGACAATTCCTTTGTCAAGCAAGAATTTTTTGAATTCATAAGACATATATTCTCCACCAGAATCAGATCTTAATAATTTGATACATGTAGAAAATTGAGTCTCAATGTAAGCCAAAAATGTCTTGAACATGGAAAAGACCTCAGATTTGAATCGAAGAAAATATACCCATGTAAACCGACTATAATCATCTATGAATGTCACAAAGTATTTGAAATGAGCATGAGAAATAATTGGTGAAATTCCCCAAACATCACTATGAATGACATCAAAACACTTTGTAGCACGACTACCAAAATTAGGAAAAAGAAGAGTTTTACTTTTGCCTAATTTACAAGTAGAACAATCAATGGAAGCAACTGAAAATTGATTTTTATTTCCCAATAAACCAGAATTTGATAAATGAGACAACACAACAGAATTTGGATGTCCTAGACGCTTATGCCAAACCTCAGTCTTACTAGCAGTAGAAGTACAAGCAAAAGATAGAACATGAGAAATGGAAAAAGTGTATAGGAAACAATCGTTCAACTTTAGGCCCTTTCACGATTATCGTCCCCGACACCTGATCCTGCACAAGACAACCATTACGAGAAAAATTCACATCACAATTGTTATCTACCTATTGTCCAACTGAAATAAGACTAGTTGAGAGCTTTGGTAAAACAAAAACATTCTTGAAAGTTGGAGTAATGTCCCCAACCTTGGTAATGGGTAAATTACTACCATTGGCAATCTGTATTTGTGAAGGACCTTGATACTTCCGAACATTTTTTAGGATGCTCGTTGAGTTGGTCATATGATTGGAAGCACCTGAATCAACAATCCAAAAATTAGATGTAACATCATTACCTTGTAATCCCAATGCTGAAAAGGCTGACACAATCATTTGTTGTATCATTTCAGGAGCAAGAACTTGTCCTGAAGATGAGTTATCATTAGTGGAACCATTTATCCCAGCTTGAAAAGCATTGATTCTACGATTTTGAGGGCGCCTGGGACACTCTTTGATAATGTGTCGTTGTTTACAATAATTACAGAACTTCTTGCTACAATTGCTAGCAATATGACCATATTCCTTGCAACTGTAGCATTGAGTTCTACTCATTTCCCTGCCCTTTCCTTTACCTTGAGCAGCAAATGCAACTGTGACATCATTTTCTTTCTTGAAAGCATTTTGTGTGACAAGACGTTGCTCTTCACGAAGTAATTCCCTAAAGCAAACATCCAAAGAGGGAGACAGGTCACGATTCATCAAGTTAGAGCGAACACTCTCAAAGTCGGAGCGTAATTTCATCAAAAATTGGTCTCGCTTGCTTTGCTCATGAACTGCCTGAATCACTGATAGGGATTCAGTAGGTATTTTGGCTTATACAATATCTGTAAATTCAGCCCATAAGTTTTGAAATCCAGAAAAATAATCCTGAACAGAAAGACCTCCTTGAGAGTAATTAGCAATTTCATACTCCAACTGAAAGCGTCTTGCGCTATTATCTTGGTTGTAAACCTTTTGTAAGTAATCCCACATGGCCTTAGCTGTCTTGTACGGCCTGAGATTAAGAACAATAAGAGGGTCAATTGACCCTAGAATCCATGTCATCACCCGAGCATCTTTAATCTTCCATTCACCTAACTTTGTTGCATCAGTAGGAGCAGGCTCGCTTCCATCTATATGGCCCCATAGTTCTTTGCCGGTGACAAACAATTGAAATTGAAACTCCCAAGAAGAATAATTTTTTCCAGTGAAACGAACACTGAAGGATTCAAAGTGATGTGAATTCATGCTTTTGAATAGCTATAAAACTACAAAGACTCAAGAAAGCAACTAGAATGACCA